>WYDF02295566.1:0-29426 GCA_009867245.2 Adranes taylori | reverse complement strand
TCAGAAGGTGTTTCCTGTGTCCCTGCTTTGAGAACAGATAATTCATTTGAAGAGGAAACTAATGGTATATTTTCTTTCTAATTTCTTAGAGCTGAATATTAAAAATTGCTTTGTAGGTATTCAAGGTGACAGTAAGCAAAACGAAGCAACTACCGTCGGTCAAATTTGTTCACCTACAAGTAAAATATTTCAGAGTAATATTAGCACAGCCGTAAATCCATTTTCACCTAAATCAAACAGTATATTAGCCAGTCCGAAATTTGGAAGTAAACCAGTGCTTCGTCCGTCTCAATTAGGACAATCTCCAGGTTTAACTCTGGCAAATTCACAATTTTCTTCACTTAACAGAATCAATAATCCGTTTGCCAACGCATCTGACGCTCTAACTGAAAATAATGATTGCAGTAATACTTTATCGAACACTAATGGCGAAGGACCAGGACCAAAATTTGTACCTCTAATAAATTCTGAGTCTAAAACTAGTGATATACTGAAACCAGTGACAACAGCTGTTCAACAGTGTTCTAAATCAAATTCTAGCTTTGTCTTTGGTCAAAATTTGCAAGAAAGAGTTCTTAATGAGAGTAAAGACGAAGTAAAAGCGTCTACAAGTTGTGTTACAGAAAATGGAACTTCTGGAAGTGACATGCTGTTTAGTAGTGCTATCAAAGGTAAGATATAAATATTATCGATACCAATTTGGCAAGTAAAACTGATGTAGATAATATCTTTACCGCTCAGCAGCGTAACAATTATTTTGTCAATTCATGTCACGCTGTACTGAATACCATGGAAAAACCAAATAACTATATCAAGAATCGCAGTCTCAAATCACTTTGCCTTTCTTTACGGAACGACTTAAATTTTGGATACACTTATGTGAAAATATATATAGTTTTTTAACATTTATTTAAAACAAACAAAATTTGCTAAAGCATCTTCTCTCAAACATTTTAAGAAACAAATTTTGTTGTCTTTCAAAATATAGATACTTATTTTTGTAATATGTACCATTTTTAAAGTTTTGTTAAGTGCGTACACAATTAAGCACGGTGGCGGAACCGTATTTTTTTCTGAATGTCGTTTATTAAGTTGATGTTTGCTGTTGTTCTGCTCCGGGTTGTTTAGGATGCATGTTGGATTTTTCAAAGTATGAAGTTACTTACATGTGCTTATACATATTCTGTTTAGAATATTTTTTTTAAACTGCTGTTTAGTACCAATAGATTGCCACCAGCCTGTAATTATTTGTTAATTTCTTGTTTCCACTTTGTACATTTTGTGTTGATGCCTTTGTTTACATTTATGTACTTGCGATATTATATAGTATTTGCGTAGTCGCATTATGTAGGTATGTCCAAATACTGTATTTACATAGGCGAATTTATTTTTAATCCCACAACAATATTCATGTTACAAACGTTACGAGCTTAGAATGACATGACCGGCTGATTACTTTCTCATGTCGCTCCTATACTTCAAAAATGCGCGGTCTGAGTATCGTTGAGAAATTCTATACTGATTGAGGCATCTTTTGGAACATTTCTAAAACGAATTTTTTGACATATCAGACGTATCTGAGGTATAGTAGTAATGGTGATAGAACCATTTATTATGAACAAAATTTATATAATTAGTAAATTTAATATAATACATTTAAGTTTATTCAATATTTAAACACTTTGGAAAGCATTTTGGCAAACAGCTTTTTGTCAAGCTGGTATAAGCCACTGGTTCACAAGAGTGTGCAGTCAACTTCAAATCTTGAAGCCTGCAACAGTGTTAGGATTCAAGCCATCCTTTTTTCACACTTTCCATTACCTTTTTTTAATTACAGCAATTCTTTTGTATTTAGGAATATGCTGCCCTTAGCTCTAATGTTATGTACGTGTATATTTTTGTTTCTGTAATAATCTGCTTATGTATAATTTTTGTATTAAGTTTATATGCAATTTCTGTAAGTTCTTGTATAAGTTATAGTATACACGTTGTCTGTAAGAGTATACATATTTAGATTGAATACAATTTTAATCTTTTTTTTTACGTTCTTTGTAATCGATTCAGTGTTTACTTGCTTTGCTCCATATACTAATTCCGTACATTAGTCTGCTTTATATGTGTATGAACGTTTTCATATTGTGCTACCAAATCCCTGCTTGTTTATTCTGCAATTTGTCTGCAAAATCCCTGCAATTTCTTTATTGCATTTGTTAACGGGGCACTTTATCTATAATTTTAGTAATGTTGTCACTAAAGTCAAGCTGTTTATCTATATTAATTCCTAAATTGGTCCATTTCTCAACTTCCTTAATTCTTGTTCCAAAAATTTTATGGTCTAAGTTGATGTCTTTATTCCCCTTATGCTTGAATATGCTGTATCCTGTTTTTGATGTCTTTTCTTTCCTTGTCCTCTATTTCGCCTTTACTTTTAGCAGTGCATATTAGTGAGCTTGTATCAAATGTAAGCTTGTATTAAATGTTTTAACACTTAATAATTACTAATCTTGTGATTTTTATTATTTTGTTACAGATGTAACCTCAGACACAAGTATATGTTCATCTTCTAGCGCAGGAAAATCATTAAGTGAATCGGCACGTGAGTACGAAGCCCATCAACGAGCAGCTAAGCGAAAATACGAAGAGGTTGAAGTGAAAACAGGCGAGGAAGATGAAACTAATATAATGCATATATCGTGTAAATTATTCGCTTTCGATAAAACGAACGGTAGTTGGCAGGAGAGAGGACGTGGCAATTTACGTTTGAATGATCAATATGTTTGGAATGATGGAAAATGCCATGTTCTATCGAGATTAGTGTTTCGAACAGCTGGTGTGCTCAAAGTTATTTTAAATACCAAGGTAAATTATGACGGTAAATCATTTAAAATTCAGTTATTAAAATGTGCTGATACGATATGCATTCCAGTGCAGCAAGAAATTTAATGATACATTTTACGCTATTTGCAACTACTGATGTTAGATACCTCTAATATTGCAACAAATATAAAATAGTTAATAAAATACAAAACATCGTGTATTAAATACTTCGACTATATTAAATACTTCAGTAGTGTAAAAAATAATAATTCTAAAAGGTTGAAACAATCAGAATACTTAATGTCTTCCTAAATATTAGGAAGTACATTCCTAATACTTCTTTTTATTGTAATGGGTATGAAGAACAATTTTCTTTGCCTCCTCTATTAACATTGATCTTTGACTTTTACAATCCTGTGTATTGTATTTCTCAGTGGATTCTGTGTATTTCTCTTTTGCATGTGGCATGACAAGAATTTTCAATGAATGGTGTTATCTTTCTATTGAACATGCATTATTTAGACAGTAGAACATGCATTATTTGATGATGCATCTACTAATATATAAGAAGAAAACTACGTATGCCATAGTGACGGGGACGAAAAGAAATTTCAAATCCAACTAATGTATAAGAAGTTGGATTTGACTTTGACATGCTGGAAACGATTAGTAACGCTGATTTCTGGCCAAGTTACTCTAAAATTCGAAGATTTAATTTTCCATTCCATTAAAAAATGGGTATAAAACTGATGGCTTAAATATAGGACTAAAAGAGAATTACCAAGTCATAAAGTAAATACAATAAGTAATAAACTAGAGGTACAAAAAGTGAGACATCATTATCATTAAATAACCTTCAGCTAAATATATGCTCACTAAAAAATAAAAAAGAAGAGCTTGAACTTTTCCTAAAAGACTCTCATATTCGTTATGATGTGGTATGTATTTGTGAATCATGGATGTCGAAAGATGAATGTGATCAATTTAATTTGGATGGTTGTGTGACAAATGCGTACTATGCACGATCAAACAAAAATCATAGAGCAGTAATAATATTTACATTGGAAAAGGTAACTCAATTGAAATTGAGTGTGAAATTGTCTATATTATAATTACAAATTGTGACGATCAACACGCTCTTTGTGTTGTCGCACTGTGATAGTGCAGACGGTCTACCTGACGTACATGCTTGGGGCGTCAGAATATGCGACTTAAATGCTACGATGATATGCTAACGGAACTCCCACACTGATGCTGTTAATGGGGAGCCTAGCGACTGTCACAAGTAAATATCTTATTATTCACAGAATAGTTACGTCTCGAAAAAGTCTCGGGCGCCAGGTCCGTTTAAAGTGAGGGCGCGCTTAGAATTGATGGTGCTGTTCGTCGGTCCTCAGTCACTACTGAGGACTTATGTAGCTATGAGTCTTCTAAGTTGTCCAAAGGTCCTCTTTTTTACCTTAGAGTATCCTATCCTAGCCACTAATGAGTGAAACAGCATTAGAGATTTAACAAAACGGTGTATTATTCTTCTATACAATATAAACAGACAGAGAAAAAGAATATTAATAAAAATGTCAGTTAATAATCATAAAAAAAATAAACAAATCAAGTTAATTTCTTAATAATAGCGGTCAAATAAACAAAGCTCTTAAGCAGTCTATATATAGCGGTACACTTGCTTATTACTAAAAAAAAAACCGATGATAATTAAACGGTGTGTATGTTATGGCGGCAGTGCATGACAAGCAATATGATAATGCGGTGAAAAAATAACGAAGCAACTATCATACAGCGGGAGGAGTCGGTGGGGGTAATTCTGAAAACATACACACTAGCGGAAAGGCGGTGGTGATATGAAGCATGGAAAAGATACGTTCGTCGGAAAGTAGCTACTACGACGCGTGACGCAAAGAAGACAATGACCTCACGACGCTTTGTGATTACCAGTCGTTGTGAACGGCACAACCAAAGGTATCACTTTAGTGCGGTAGAGAAGGAATTACTATGACGCGTAACACAAAGAAGGGAATGAGGTCACGACGGCTTGTGATTACCAGTCGTTGTGAACGACGGTAGTACGGTAGAAAGGAATTACTATGACACGTAACGCAAAGAAGACAATGACGACACGACGCTTTGTAATTACTAATCGCTGAGATAGAGGGTTAGCGGAATGGGCTCGAATGTGAAATAACGCTATTTCTACTCATGCATACGGTCTAACATACGGAATGAATGGTAAATCTATGTAACACAAGCAATCTCCATAAAACCGAAAACAGTGTAAGCGAAATTATGTTGCTCAGCCAGAACGCTAGCAGCTTGTGTTGAACGGTGGCGGTGTCAGGCCCTTGGCTGGTTGGTTTCGCTGAGACAAAAGCAGATACTGACTTTTGATTCTTTTTTTTTACGTAGGAAGTGGAGAAATCTTTAAAAGGCGAATAATGCCCGTGCATCCAACAGTGTGGGATTTCTACCCTAACTAAAACTCCACTCTCTGTTGGGATTGTATATAGTTTGGGGAGTTTGTTTGAAGGAGGCTTTAGGATATATCATCCTCTTCAGCGCTTTTGAAACTAAATCAAGCGCTCTTTTATAGAACACGGAACACGCACAGTACACACAACTTGCTTGATGAAGCGAGCCCTACCACTAGCAGTTACATTGCGCATGTATGTGCGTTACCTACTTTATTTACACAAACGGTCTACGTCTTATAGGCACATATGATTATCCACATACGTACACGGGATTTATATTGTTTCGTTATGTTTCATACACGTACATTCAAATGCATATATTACTACCGTACGCACTTTTACGAGTGATGGCATCTATCCTTCTTTCGAATCTTTCTTCCTAAATATAGCTAACTGCGTCGCACATAATAATATACAGCAGGTTTATTTATCGGAAACGCAAGAAACTATAATTTTAATAATACTGATTTATTATATGCGAATCTCTTATCAATAAGGATTTAACTACTTATTTACGCATCTATTCGGAATAATTAAATTAATACATGAATGTTTAAATATTTTATAACATTTATCTATCCATGTACGTTTTATTAAATATTATTTATTTCTAAATGTAAAAAGATATTTAATAAAGATTTCTTATCTGCTACACTTATGACGACGTGTTTCGCATTAATTTACAGGCAGGCGGACAAACACGCATTCTCTCATAAGGTTACCTCATTGCTAACAAACGAACTACTTTATTAAACAGGGTTTTTATAGATATTATTTCTTTATTCCGTAACAGCTATGTCACAAAATTTGAAATTAAGGGTAGTATGCATATACAGATCACCAAATGGTGACCAGGACTATTTCATACATTACATGGATAAAGTATTGAATGGGGCTAACACTATTCAGGTTAATGTTGTAATAGTGGGTGACTTTAATATTAGTTTTATTTCAAATAGGTATCAGTCAAAAAAGTTTAGAAATATGTTTAGTAGTTACAGATTGATGCAATCTATCTATCAGAATAGTAATGATAGAAACTGCATTGACAATATTTTAACAAACGTTAATTTACCTTTCTCCACGGATGAGATACATCCAATGCTTTCTGCTCATAAAGCTATCACTATAATTATTGTAATATATACAGCGTATTGTAATATAAAGCTAAACAAAAGGTCAACAAACAAAGCACAATACAGGAAGATATCAATAAACTGTAGCTTTGAATTTAACCAGATTTTAAGTAATGAGAGTTATAACTTTCTAGATGAAGAAAATACAGCTATGATAAGGAAATGTAAATGTTAAATGGTTCAACAGACTTAAAGGAATTGCGTGAAACATTGAACGTTATTATTGACATAAAAATAAATATCCAACAGATGATCACAAGAGAATCTATAATCAATATCGCCAAAAGTATATAACTAAACTATTGGAAGCTAAACAAAATGCAAATAATAGATTCGAAGAATCATAAAAAACATCAAAGCTTCCTGGGAACTGATAAATAATTAAAGATCAAATTAAAGGAACATAAGAAATAATAATACTGATATTAGCGCATCTGACTTCAATACATATTTTACTGAAATTGCTGCTAAGATAATAAATAATCTACCGAAATCTGATATTGATCCTTCAGAATATATCCAAAATGTAAATTCCAAATTCTCATCTGAGGAGATGTTATTTAATGAAACGAGAGATGTTATAGATAAACTAAAACCTGGTAAATCTTTGGATATTTATAATATAAATGTAGTGATGATAAAAAATCATGATATAATTCCTCTCACTAAATTATTCAGTATTAGAGCGCGTATATATCTAGACTGCCTAAAAATAAGTAAGGCTGTTCCTCTATTTAAGAAAGGAGATTCTAAGTTAATATAGAACTACAGACCGATATCAATCATACCTGCAATATCAAATATATTTGAAGCGTTAATGTATAATCATCTTGTACTTAGAACAAAATGATATTATATCAGGATCCTAATATCGTTTTAGAAAGGAAAAATCTACAGTGCCTGCAATAAATGATTTAGTTGAATACATCTCTGAAGGAATTGAAAATAACGAAGTAATTATGTCTAATTTTTATGATCTGACAAAAGCATTTGACTGTGTGTCAAATGACATTTTAATTTTAAAAGAATCATGAGATGGTATAAATGAAAATAGGTTAAATTTATATGAAGTAATTTACAAAATATAATAATGAAGTGTCACGTATTATGTGAGTGTAATATGGCACACCACAACGTTAATCTCTTGGTAACCTAATGTTTATTGTATATATAAATGACTTGTAACTCCTATTATGAACTCAAAAATTGTACTTTTTGCGATGATACTTCGTTTACGTATAGAGCTAGAACTAAATCACTGCTAGACTTACATACATAAATTCCGGTAGTACATATTCCTAGAAAATTTGTTTATTTCAAATAAATTATGCATGAAAGAAATAAAATCTCAATAGGAATCACATACTACAAAGACACCTGGTAAACTTGCGTCAATATGTTATTGATAAGAAACCTTGTTAAAATTGTGTCTCGTGATGTTATGATGGTGTACCATTCCTTATTTCGTGCGATTGCAACATATGCCATAAATGTATGGGCCACCGTGTTCATACCAAATCCATATTTGCTTTGCATAGACGCGCAATAAGAATTATATTAAATAAAACGATATAAATAAAAGTAATATATATAAAAGTAAATATATCCGCATATGAAATGAATTTAAATAACTATGAATACAACACATGAGGTATAGAAAATATAACTGTGCCTTTTCATAGAATTTATTAAAGGTAAAACTCAGTATCATTTTACGCTCCAAAGTTTTTTTAATAAACTGCACGAGAATGTAAAATCCCTACCTTACGAATTGTTGGTAATTGAAGTAAAAAAGATGGTAGTCTCTATTCAGTTGATGAATTCCTTAATTTCTAAATTGGTAACACAACGTGCTGTAACTGCTATGTCTTTATAGACAATTAAAGAGGCGAAGTTGTAGTTAAGAAGTAGACATTATAATGAACTATTTATTAAAGGATTAATTATGTGTTTATATTATTTCTTATTTAAATTTTGTTTCTTTTGTTATTTAAATATTGTTCTTTGACGAGTGAAAATCTATGTATATTTTATTTTACAATTTGGTAATGTCACAGTAAAGATCTCTATTCTATTCTAAATAGAGATCTTTAGAATAGAATAGAGCTGTAAAATATCGGGCTAACGACGAGTACGCGATTCGAATGGTTCTTTGCACAGTCTACTGTATTATAATAGTTTCTGGTAGAGATTTCCCTGGGTCTCTTGTGTTTTCATGATTTGAAGAATATATTTAGAGAAGCTCTCACTAGAAACTTATATAAAGTGAATTCATGTTGGATCCGGAAAAATTCCGGAAGGGATTCTACACATACTTATTTTTTTAGTGTACCCATATAGTGAGCTCTTTTCCATAATTGGTGAAGTAATTTAATAGACTAAGACTAGTTGTATCAATTTCATATATATTCAAGGATGTTAGAAAGGCAGGCCTGTGTAAATTTCTGAAATAAGTTTCCTTTATCAAATAGTGTTCTTTCGTTGCTTTTTAGTGTAAATGTAATGACAAATACTTGTATTTAGCATCACAATGCCCGGAGACTCTTGTGTTTGTGTCATTTAAGTAAAATTCCAAAAGTTGTAAGGGTAATAGGACTATGCGTCAAAATGCGACATATCCATACTTTACGAAATATAGTTCCCACAGGTCAATGTACTAACGAAACTTGTAGTATGTAGACAATCATGTCATTTTAATGTAATTTTATTCTCGATGTGAAGCTTTTTAGTGAGAAAGTTAGGATAAAACTTATGAATAGCTTAAGTAGAATTTTTTCATGCTGTTTGTATACAGTATTAATCTTTTGTATAACTACATTTTCATTCGTGGGTACTGTGTATCGTCATTACATTCCTTTTGTGTATTTCTAGTTCACGTATTTGCATAATTATTTTTTTCGCATTCTTCCATTCATTTATGCATCAATATCTGGATTATGCTGATAATTGAGCAATTTTTTCTTTCATGACATATTTCTTAACGCTAACTACCCCGTTTTTAAGTTCTGTGAGATTTAAAATTTAAGCGAATTTAATTTCTCTCTTTTGTTCATATTTATTTACAGATTTGGGCAGAAATGACTATTGAAATCGCAAGTCCAAAAAGCATTCGTTTTACGGCTACAGAAAGTGCCACAGGTGATATACGAGTATTCCTAGTAATGGCTAGTCCAGATGATATCAAAACCCTTTTCAATCATCTCGAATATAGATTAGGGAACGAACAGAAACGGCAAAATTCGAAAAAGGCAAGCATTACTAATCAGCCATCGTCTTCCGAGAAGAACATCAGCGGACTGACGCCCGATTCCACGGAATCTACTATTATTTCTATCAGGACTGATGTTTCTGAATCATCTACGAAAGAAATGTTTGAAGAAACAATAATGCAACCGGAAAATATTGACAATAGTCTAGCGGAAACAAATGAAGCTCAAGCAACTACCTCTTCGTTAGATGTAACATGTAACGTGAAGATGTGTTAAGATTGTCTAAAACGTATTAATTTTAAGTGTATATTACGTACATCGATTATTTTGTTTTATTAAAGCAACAAGAAGAAAATTGAGGTTAGATTAAAAAAATTGATTCACGTAAACAAAGAAATACATGAAATCAGTCTTTCCTAAAGATAAAGGTTCCATCAGTTTTGTTTTACGGGTCCTTTATTGTGTGATATCTCTAAATAATTATTGAAACATTTTTGGTTTCATAATTCCCAAAATATGTATAATAACTTTAGAAAGGAACTTCAAATACAGATTATATATTTAAAAAGATTTAGAAGCATTTGCTTTGAAGATATATGGATTTAAAAATAAATTTTAACTTTGTTGTATAACATTGTCATCAAAACTGTATATGAGATTTTAGCACAATAAACTTAGAAATTGTTTGCGTAGAATATAGTTTATAATAAATTATGTACAGGATAGTACATCATAATGTATTAAGTGACATAGAAAACGCTTACCCAAATGCTTTGCGCACTTTCATCAGATTTTTTCATACATTATTATCTCATCTTTGCATCAATCGAAGGAAACCATCCATGTCTTTTTGACGTATTTAATCCCAAAGATGGTGATGAGCCCAATCACTGAGGATCAATTTCCAGTTTTTGAGGTACTTTGACCATGTTCTAGGCGGCCCACGAGGATGGCAAACCGTAGTTGTCTTTATGTCTCTGTATTACAGGTGTTAGAAATCGTAGACTAAGCATACGGACTTATAAAATCTATCGGATCTTCCATTTTCGGGGTCATCATATTCGCTATGACAATGTACACATGCTCCGGACGTTATCTTTCGTATTCCGTGCAAGTTTGCTATAATGCAGCTATTACTGATTGAGTAATATGGTGGTTTAAATGATCAAGTGACTCTAAGGTTAATCGCACCATAAGTTCCAGCCATGTGTCTGCAACTATTTCCACTAAAGTATTCTTCCTGTCTGATTTATACGTTGGAGGTTGTACTTGTATGGGATCATTTTAGTTCATACAGGCACCGTATACAGAATAATCGATTTTGCACCATGTAGCACTCTTCTTCGGTTGCCTTTTGATCTAGACTTCGCATAAGCCTCTGAAGATGCGCAACTTTTCTTTGTCCAACCTCGCTTGTCTACCAGACATGCTTTGCAACAAATAGGATAAAATAAAGGCAAAATAGTAGGGATTTAATCATGTACGTATAATTCGTATATACTCACCACAATAAAGCTATTGCCCTATAAAACTCCGTGTATCACTAAAAATGTGTATAGCATTGATGGCCCGAAAGGGGTGTAACTGTAATAACATTACTATAGTAACAATTATCATAAACTATTTAAAACATCATCCTATGGTCCTGGTATCACAATTTTAATTTAAAAGCTTTATTAAACCATTAATAATCTTTGTACATTATATGGTGATGATGCACAAAAATGAAATAAACTATGAAGTGAATTACTTATGAAATTATAAAATCAATTTACCTTTTAAAATTCGGATATAAAGTTTTGTTAAGTAATTAAAAGTATAGTATGACTAAATTGTGTTTATTTTTATCACATAAGTTAAAGCAGCTTTGTTTCATGATTAATATTTTGTATCTAATAAGATAATCAAAGGCATTTCTTTATTATTCATGTGGCTTACATATTTCATATGAAATATATCATGAAATATAGGAGCGTGCTTGTCAGTTATCTGACACAACCAGTGATCCATTTAACCAGAGGAGATAACAACAGTGGAAAGAATAAAGCATATAACATTCTGTGAAAATAGTATACCCAGTGTGTGTGCGAGTTTTCCTATAAAGTGAAACAAGATTTCGAAAAACTTATATTGTCAAAAATGTATTGACCTGAAACTTTGTAAAATCACCACTATTTTCAATTATCGCCGTGCAACATGAAAGTATACTTTTCCATCCAACCATTCTGCATAGTCAGCACATAAAGATCTCCATACAGAACGAATTTGTGCAAGAGCATTAAATTTCGGATACGATTGTCACGAAACTTCAGTTTTTATAAAACCATACGTTTATGACTTCGATGAGCTTCAAGTCGACTATGATGGCTAATCCAAACTCGCAATGGTGTTTTCAAGTTTCCAACCACTCCATACGACACACTCTTCGGTGTATAGGCTCATTGTCACCTGGAAGTACCAAATTACTGAAGCCACTTTTGATCCCAACAACTCTATTTTTGTTACCTCTTCATCCAATCCACCTAAAGTTATTTCCTCTTCATCATTTTCCGTTCCCAACATCATCCTCTTCCTTCTCAACCCCGTCACCGAAATCTATTCTACTTTCTCTTTCAATGCATACATTTATAACTATTCCACTTCTATCACCCTCCGCCTCACTCACTTAAGTAGTTTAACTTTATAGCATGTTATTTTCCTGTACGCTACGTCCCTTTTCTCCTTCGCTCTCCTCCATTAAATCCGCTATTTCCTATCTACAACTCTACGGTCTTTTATCAAATTTCTTTCTTTACAGTTTTTCCTCTCCCACAAGTAATTATGGAATTAAATATTGTAAAAATGTTTTCATAAAAAAGAGTATTGAAAATGAAAATTACATTTATATTCAGATATTTATAAATTTCCTAATTTCAGAAATTTAAACATAACTGCTGCAAATTTATAATCGTTTAAATTACATAATCGTTATGAATATTTATAAGTATTATAAAAATAAATATAAAAGTTATTATAAACACTTTGATGTTATATATTTATAATTTGATTAAATTCTGACAACGGTCGATCGTTTAAAAAATAAATAATTTAATAAACATAATTTGTATAATATATTAAAAAAGATTTTTAATTGGAAGAATTCACATTTTTACTTAATATTCACAATGCTAGGGATGTTATAGATTTATTATTATTATTATTTAAGTTCTACTTAAATTCATCAATTTCAAATGCAGTATTTAGTGCTTTTAAATCTCTGGTGTCGATCACTTGTCTTAAATCCTGACGATTCATTAGAGATATACACATACGTAATGTAGACCATATGGTTTCGGACATTTGAGACATACCTCCGGTTGTGTTCGATACATCTTTGCCCCGTGCTTGTTGATTTAAAGCAAGTAGGAAATGTTCGGAAGCTTCTCTATAAAAATATAAAAAAACATCACATAAAGTATAATACAAATTTCATAAAACTGGATTGTAATATCGAATAGGTCGGTTTAATTTACTTCAATCTAAATATTCAGTGACACATGTAATGGTTTCCATTTTGTATATTTTATTAATCAATTTAATGCAAATGAATTATATTTTTAAGTGAATTTTCTATTTTATTATATAATTTAAGATGTTGCTGTCTTATTCTTGAATCTAACTATTAGCGATTCCAAAACTTTTAAAACCTCTTATCGATTGTTGATAGAATTCTTTCGAGCATTTAGACATTCTTTTCCAAAAAATGTATAACTACTAAAATCCAATGACAAAAATTAAACACGATTAGATTTCGATATTCTATGAAAATTTGAACACAGGACTTTAATAATAGCTCCAATATTCTCTTCATGGTTTTAAACAAAATCTATGATCTATAACTATTAATTGATTGTTTGCAGGAAAACAACTGTTTAAAAAAAATTTAGTTTACATTTCCATCTTACAAATACTTGAAAAACGAAAATATTTCTAAAGGACTTTTAGAAAAAACTCAAACTTTTACAAGCATTTTTCAAATTGTTTTACTGCACAGATAATAGTACTGTTTTACTCCAAGTTCAATCGCGAAGTGAGGACATAAAACTGTTGGAATCGATAAGAGTTTGCTTTGTTTGTGTATTTATTTATTATTAACGGGTAACCCCCTTGAAGTACAAGTATAAAAATTACATACATTGTAATTGAAAATAATACATTATACAATATAAATATGAATTTTCAAATAATACAAATAAGGTATGAATACAGACTTCGAATTTCCATGCATAACCTACAGGTACATGTGTTAATGCTGAGACGTTAATCCATTATTGAATTTTATTTTATTAGGACCATGATATTAAGTGATATGTATGTTCGAAAGCAGTATGCTATTAAAATATGGAACTAAGATTAATTGTTTGAAATTCAGTTTTTAAATTTTTCTAATGTGTAGAAAATATCTATCTACCTCATATTCATTGGCTAATCTGGATACAGAGTAATTATATGACTAACGGGATATATGAAAAGAATTGTTATATGTTATGTTTTCGTATATTACGGAAAGGAGCACTGAATTTTTTCTATGAGCTTAAGTAAGTAGAAACAATTTATAGTTCCATTTACTAACCGGGGCAATAATATTAAATCCGTTTTTATTCTTCTCCGTTGAAATGATTGCATATTTATTGTACATCTAAATGCTCTATATTTATCTAGTGAAGCTTTAGGCATATTCTTATCTTTAATTTTGTAAGCTACAGATCTTACAAATTTATTTTGAATATATTCAAGTTCATCATTTAACATTTATAATGAGGTGACCACACCATGGAAGAAAACTCTAAAGTGGGTCTCACTAGTGAGCTGTATAATAGTCTATATACAGCTCACTAGTGGTTCAAGAGTCCAACTAAATCTAGTTATGAAACCCAACATTTTAGAGCCTCTAGCAGATTTCTTGGATATGATATGAAAATTGTAATTTATTATCAAATTAAACGCCCCGATCCTTAATCTCATCCACTTCTTTTAGTGTTTCGCTCGAGAGATTTTATAACGGAGCAATTTTTAAACAATTTAGTTTACACCATTCGTCCACCCTGTTAAGTCTGATTGTAACATATTTATATCATTTAGATCCTTAATTTCAAGAAACTAACCACCCAATCATGCAACTTCCGGTTATTCCTAAAATGTTCAACTTGGCTGTTAATAAAGTGTGCTCTACTTTATTGAAAGTTCTTGCTAAAATCGGTGCAAATACTGGTCACACAGGATTTATTTTCGAATTATTGAGATATGTTAATAAGTTTGTTTAGATAGATACATATATTACACAAAAGTGTTTACAAAGAATAAACTTAACTATAAAATAAGATTAATATTGCAGATACATTAGTTATATTACTATATTTATGCGTTTATTTAGATATTCCTCAAAACTACAGAATGCTTCTTTAATTAGGAATTCATTTACAACATTCTTAAATTTGTGTTTTTCTAAATTTCTTATGGGTAATTTATTGTACAGTTGAATAGCCAGATATCTTGGTCCACTTTCCGTATTTGTTAGGCGACAGAAATCCGTTCTAATATCATTTTTGAGTCTGGTATCGTGTTTATGAACTTCTTCTTGTAGTTAGAAGTTGTTGAGATTGTTCTTTACATAGAGCAAACATTCAAGTATGTAGATGGATGGCAGCGTTAACCTTTGAGCTTGGTATAAGTCCCACGGCAGTCTTCTCTGTAACTAAGTCCTGCTACTATTCAAAGTGCTCGCCTTTGAAGGCGGAAAATTCTATGTCGGGATGGAGAATGCCCCCATACCAAGATGGAATATGAGAGTATCGAGTGACATATTGCATGGTACACCATAAGCATACCAGTTTCTGATAACATATTTGACAACTTTCTTAGGGCATAGATATTGCTGCTCACCTTTTTTGCCATGATCTCCTCATGTTCAATCCAACTTAGTATCGGATCCAAATTTACACCAAGAAAGTTAACTGTCTCTGTTAACTGTCTTACACCAAGAGTGCCACTCATTTCTTTTAGGGTGAGTACCATATTTTGCGTTTATACATAATTCATTCTAGCTGAACCATACGATTGCTCTATTTATCATATTTTGGTTTTCTGTTATAATTTCGTCAAGATTATCTCCGCTATTAAGTAGTGTTGTGTCATCTGCGTATTGCACACACTTTGAGTATTGTGCTATGTAGTCAAGAAAGTCATTAACATATATTAAGAAGTGAAGAGGGTCTAGAATCGATCCTTGTGGAACTCCTCTAGTTATGCGTAATTCTTCTTATGTGGAATTATTAAACTTGACACATTGAAATCGATCAGTCACTTAGGTATGATTTTATGATGTTTACACTAGTGTCATCAAAATTGTAACGCTTTATTTTTGCTGTCAGCATGTTATGTGACACGCAGTCAAAAGCCTGTGTTAGATCAAGGAAGGTGGTCATTATATACTGTCGGTTTTCAAAACATTTCATGCAGTAATTAATAAACTCGTTTATTGCTGTAACTGTGTTTTTATTTCCTCTAAATCCATATTGTCCTGAATTGATTGGTTTATTTGTTTCAAAATATTCTACAAGTCTGACGGAAAGTGCCTTATCAAAAATTTTTAAGATAAGCAGAAGAATAGATATTGGCCTGTAATTATTTTCCTCATCAGCATCTCCTTTCTTGAATTTGGGCACTACAATTGATTTCTTTAGTTCATGTGGAAAAATTCTTTCCTGAAGACACATTTTAATTAACTTGGATATAGGATACACGAGATTGTTAATATTTCTTTTTAAGATTTGTATACTGAGGCCATATTACATCTTTACTTATAGTATTGTTTAGATCTTTAATGGTATTCCGGAATATAAGGGAGACAACTTGAAGACTATGTTATCAGGTATGTGTATATTGTCTAGTCTTCGTGGGCTTAGGCAGTTTACTCCAGTTTTTTCCACGATCAGGTTAGGCGCATTTACAAAATATTGGTTCAAACAAGACGCATTTAGCTTATCCGTACTAGTAATTTTTTTTTTGCGACTTATAGTTATTAACTATTTTCCATATTGAACTCATCAGGGCCACTTATCATTGAAGAGCCTAGTTTTATTGATGTACATGAAATAATTTGTTTCGCAGAAAACTTGATCTGTACCTAGCATATAAAAATCATGTAAAAGATCTTTCAGAACGTTACTATAGGTAGTCAATAAACCTTCGATTGGTAATGAGAATTACTTGCAAGAAGTATTAAACAAATCTGTATTTAACAATACGGATCATATAACCAAATAATCATAAGAAACATACTTGTAGGCTCTTAAATTAATACAAGTAATTCCAACATTATATCTAGCTCGAATAAATCCAGGTTCCAAACTTAAAGATTTATCATATGCATCTACAGCTTCTTCAGATCTAGAACTATTTGCAAGCGTGGCGCCTAAACGATTCCATAAACGGGCATCCTAAAAAAATTAATAACCTATATACAAATAAAATAATCATACATTGTTCGCGGCACATAATAATTTAAAACACTTGTCCAGAAACCAAAATTCGCTCACATTAAATATTCAAATATGAAGATCTGCGTCAAGATCATTTCCTCATAGGCCGGAACAGATATAACAAAAATAATGAATGGCGGTATAAAATCACATTGTTATTTAGTCGAACTAAAGTACTGAGACTGAAAGTTTTTAATTAAAATTTCTTTGGTTATATAGAAACATGATGAAAATTCTTAGAAAAAATATCATCATATTATAATTCTAAATAAAAAATAACATTAAATTTTCATTTTCTATATGAATTGTAAAGAAAATTAATTGCGGAACGCATATGTATGGACGTCTCGGTTCTAAATTGATTTGACACTGGCAGTGACCACAGTTTGGTAAGAGCGAAGCTACAAATAGACATTCGGATGGAGAGGAGACGCTTAATAGCTAAAAAGATCCGACCCACAATGTATGAGATGAAAGGAAAAAAAGACGAATTCAACACCCAGATCGATAAAAAGCAGCGACCAACGAGGAGCCAGAACAGGCTAAATGTGCTCTCGACAAAAATTACGAACAGCATCTGGACAGCGATGCGAAAAGTGTGCTCGATTCAGAAATCGAGAAATCAGAGAAAAGTTAGTCCAGACACCGAGAGGCTGATCAAAGAGGGAAACTACTAGTCGAAAGAGACTAGTCGAGAAAGTCCTAAATAAATAAAGCCATTAAAAGGGACAAATGATCCTATAACACCCAAATGATCAAGGAAACCATAGAACACAACTTAGCCATAGAATAATAACATGAGAGTTATGTGCTCCGGTCTATCTAAAGGGAAGTTGATTATTCATAAGATGAAGAATGAGGAAGGAGAGATTATTGCAGAGAAGAAAGAGATAATTTAGAACTTCTACAAAAGACTATACAATCAGTCAATTCCACCCCAGATCAGCCGAAAAAGGAATACAGCGAGTCCAGAATGTGGTGTCGGAAGAGTTAAAAGCGATTGACGGGCCAGAACTGAGAGCAGCGATGAACCAACTGAAAAACTGCAAAGCGCCAGGGGAAGATCAGATTACGAACGAAATGCTTAAAATCGGAGAGACACTAGAAAATGCAATTCTGGTACTTTTGAACATGTGTCTTCAGAAAGGCGAAACGCCCGGACGCATGGCAACACGCCGAGGTCACCCTGCTCTTCAAGAAAGGCGACCGTACGAGCATGGAAAACTACAGACTCATCTACAGAGAACTATAAAAGGAACTGTTACCTTGAAAAAATGTTTCAAGGTAACAAATGATACTGAATCAACAATCCTCAGAGAAATCAGAAGACTATTAAGATATTCTTCACTCTCTACGACTGATTGAAAAATATGAAATCTTTAAGATAATAAAGTCAGCATGAATCTTTAACCTAAATCTGTAAATGAGAGGGCATTTGATACGTAAAAAGATATAAGAGAATTTATTTTCCATAAGATTAGATGAGTTGAAACAAAATTTGTACAAGTAGATAGATTCAGGAGTAACAATTTCATTTGCAATCTTGTAAAACAACAAACAAAAGTACTTACATCCGGTTTGACACTCAACGCAGCTCTAAAGCAATCCACTGCCTTATCATATTCTCCAGATAAATTAAATAGTACACCTAAGCCGCATTGTACCTCATAATCAATATCATGGGGCCTTTGTTGTGCTGCTCTGATAAAAAGATCTTCGATAGCTTTGTGTTGAGTCCTAAAAAAAAAGCGACATAACATTAATAACGATACAAGAGATAGCATCTTGTAAATAATGTTTATTATTTGTTAAGACGACAGTATGTTGGAGCAAATTCTAAGCACTCAACGAGTTATAAGAGCATTATACAAATAAGTTGTTAGTTATAAGAGCAAAGCTGGGAAAGATGATAAAATAAGCAATATGGCTGAAACTTTAGAAGTGAATAGAATAAAATATCAGTCTGTGAAGTTATCATTGCGTGAATTATTGGACATAAATACCGTGTTATATTGAACAAGCTATATTAATTATAAACTTATAAAAACGAAATAGATATTACAATTATAAAATCTTGTATCACGTTATGACCATAGCTTCCATAAAAATTGTTCATTGAATTAGTTACATGATTTTATAATTTTACATTTACATTTTTTACATTTTTTTGCGATTTAAATTTTTTTAAAAATAATTTCTCAATAAAATCAAATACTTATTTAAAACTCGATACTTGAAACACTTACATATAAGTTACATGAAACATGGTGATATAAAAATAAACGTCTTTATTTTGTATAAAAATTACAGTACTTAATATACTACACAACTATGGAATTGTAATCGTTGACCGTAAATTCAGTTGGTTAAGTAATTAACTGTTTTTCAACCAAACCCAAATCTTCAACGAAAGGGATATTTGCAATTAACGTGTTTGATAAATTTATTATTGATTGGAGCTTGATTAAAGTTTCATAATGATGTTTACAGAGTGCGAACAGATGCTGACAGAAGAAAGAGACTAATTTGAAGTTACAATCTTCCATTAATGTATGTATGATAGTGTTACTTTAAGACGTAAATAACTATTATTTAATAATTAGGTAAATTTATTATTTCGAAAACTGCACATTGACGTTATGGAAGATGAAATTGGCTTAAAAAAGACCAAGGAAGGGTAGCTGCATTTCTGTCATAGGTGGTAGCCTTCGTAGTGATAACAGAGGGTACTGACGAAGGGTACCACTAATACCAGAAATGCATCTGCCTTTCTTATTACTTTTTTTAAGCCAATCTGATGTTCCATAACGTCAATATGCAGTTTTCGAAATAATTAATTTACCTAATTATTACATTATAGTTATTTAAGTCTTAAAGTAATACTGTCATAATGTCTGTAATAATAATGCATGTGTGCATTATATAGACAATTTTTAATTTGGTTTAAACAAGGATTTTTCAATCAATTAAAAATACCCAGCTATAACTTTTTTGAGGCTTCTATGAAAAACAGCAATTCAAACTTTACAATCTTTACATGTTTGCAATTTTTCCTGTCTGTTGATTCTTCCTGCCCGTGCGTTTTTTTTTTCTCACTAAGGATTAATTGTCTATCCAGTTTTTAAAAATATGATTTCTAATATTAATTCGAAAGTGCATATATTAACGGCATGTAATAATTATGTATTATCATTATCAAAAACATTTTAAAAATTCCAGATAAGCATGCAATAAATTAAGTTGGAATAGAAGCCATGAAATGTGCTTATTATCATTATCTTTTATTAAAATGTTAATATTACGATGCAACTTTATTTTCGTGTACGAGGGTGGTTTGACATAAATCTAGCCTTCGATAGATGGCGTTACGTGACAACGAACGCCAAATTGGTTTTGACATCTGCCATCCAACATATGACGTCAGTCAAAAATTTGAAACAAAAAGAACAATTAGTTTGATTTTTACAGTCGTCGCAAGCAAGCAACTTTTATGAAAAATTGAAAAAGTCGAATGTCGTTCAGTGATTAAGGTTCCTTCACAAGAAAGGGAAAAACAATGCAGAAATCAGAACCGAACTGAATGATGTTTATTCCGAGTCTGCACCGTCGCTAGCAACAGTTAAATTTTGGAACACTGAATTTCATCGTGGTTGTACGAGTATTTTTGATGATGACCACCCAGGCCCCTCAAATATCGTCACTACACCAGAAATCGTCAACAAAATCCATGATATGATTATGTAAAACCGTCAAATCAAAATCCGCGAGCTAGCAGAGGATACAAGCATATCAACTGAGCATGTACACGCCATCATACACAAACATTTCGATATGTAAAAGCTATCCGCTCGGAGAAGCGTTTGGCGAAGATAAAACGTGATCTGAAGGATTTTTTTCGTCAATACGTTACTGTGGATGAAACGTGGGTCCATTACTACACGCCGGAGAAGAAGTAACAGTTAAAAGCAGTGGAGAAAAAGCGGCGAAGGTCCATCGAAGAACGCAAAGACAACCCGAAGTGATGGCGACTGTTTCTTTGGAATTCTTATTGCAAAGGGAAACCCATAACTGGCAATTACTACGAAGCATTATTGGACCGTTTCTACGCCGAATTGAAGAAAAAACGCCCTTGTTTGGCTCGCAAATATTATGACAACGCACCCGTTCAGAGAATTGTACGAATTGATCGACCATCCACCATATTCACCAAATCTACCCCCCTTGCAACTTCTTCTTGAATAGAAACCTAAAAAATGGCTTGGAGGATGCAGTTTTGCAACAAACGATGAAGTTATGACCGAAACTTACCACTATTTTGAAGAGCTCGAACAAAATTTCTTTCCGGAAGAAATGAAGATGTTGGAAAATAGTCTTGAAAAGTGTACGGCCTTGAAAGGGGACTATGTTGAAAAATAAATGATAAAAAAACAAAATTCGTGTGTTTTCTTACTTAGCTAGATTTCCGTCAAACCACCTTCGTAGATAATATATGAATTTATGTTTTATACTTTAAGACCCGATATTGGTAATTTAGTGATATTAAGATTCGTAGATCACTATTTTTGACGATTTTATACCTGTTATTCAAAAGGAAAACGTTTATGGTAAATTTAAATTCTTAGGCAATCTTTTGTTAAATGTATATTTTTATTTCTAAAATAAAATGGTGACATTAAATTTTCATTTGATTGGAAATTTAAATGCCTCCTAACTTGGGACAAAGTCCCAAGATACGTAAGTTTCAGAAGTGCGCATTAAGGAAGTTCGTCTGCATCGGAGAAACACGCGTAAGCAAGCATACTGATCCGCCACCCTGAGAAGGCAGGCCAACTCAGCTAGCGAAAAACCGCAGATTAAAAAGTACGGACCTGAGCGGGCCCAGACGGAGTGCGACATGTATAAAATAGCACACAAGGCACTACGCATCGCGGTCAGAAGCCAAGAACGCTGCTGGAAGGCAAGAAGCCAAGAACGCGACTCCAAACCTCTATTGAGCAGAATCGTTGAGGACTCCCGTACAAAGTTGTCACTAAGCGTCACCATAATAAGCATGCTCCTCGGGCAAACGTAGATGAAATTGTCCAGGAGCTATTTGCTAACGGAGAATAGCATGTACTAGAAGCTACAACGCGCAGTGCGCAAAATCAAAGTTGTCAAAACCCCTGGTCGGGACGGAATTCCAGGGCAAGTCATAAAAATCCTGGCAGACACAATTCTGCTCCAGGCATTCAACGTGATCCTGGGTATTCAACGTGTATTCAGGTATTCAACGTGTTCATTTTCCCGAATATGGAAAAACAGTTGCTGGAGACACTTATTCTGCAAAAATTGCAAGCTTACTTCACTGAGACCAACGGACTGCATGATATGCAATCCGATTCAGAGAAGGGCGTTCGACCGTGGAAGCGGTCCGCACGGTCATTCTAGCTGGCAGAGCCGCCAAAGCCGGGTCTTGGGAGCTGTGCGCACTTTTGCTACTAGAAGTTATAAATACATTTAATACTGCAAATTGACGCAGCATAATTGAAGCACTACTTCGAGAAACAATTTTAAGCTACCCCTCGGACAGGGAACTCATGTACAACACACTGGAAGAGACCAGAAGGGCAAGAAAGCTGACTTGCTGTGTTCCACAGGACTCGGTAGTGGATCCAACTCTGTGGAATGTGACACTACTTAGACTACCCTTCCCGCGGAACGATCAGCTCTTTGCTTTCTCCGATGATGTTGCTGTTATGACAAAACATGAGCACGCTGCAAGCTTACCGAAAAACCGCAATAAAGCTATTGGTCTAATCGATGCATGGATGCGCACACACAAACTAAATCTTGCGCATAAAAAAACCGGAGGCTATATGGCTGACACCAACTATGTTTCACTAAGGATGTTGAATACTTGGGAATCGTGCTGGAGAAGTCCTTAATCGTGCGTTGTGCCTCACAGCACATGTGAAACATGCTGCGGAAAGAGTCATAGAAGAGTAGTGAGCCATAGTGAGTTCTCAGGTTGTTAGACTGATGCCAAGGATTGGTGGCACAGGCACTGGAAAGAGAAAACTCCTCTACAGTATCATATGAGTCCACAGCTCTATGATATTATGATATGCGGCGCCAGTCTGGGAAGAAACACTATCCACGGCAAAGACTGTGGGGTATCTGGAAAGGACGCAACGCGCAGACCTTCTCGGCGTAACAAGTGCACATCGAACAGTGTCTCTCGACGCACTAAATGTTATTGCAGGCATTGTGCCAATAAAGCTCCTGGTTGCAGAAAGAGTAAGAACTTTAATTCGAAGGACATCGCCCAGACAAGAATGCTCCGAGTCCCTAACTAGCTGGCAACGGGAATAGGACAGTAGCGTTAAAGGCAGATGGACGCATAGGCTCATACCTTGTGCTGGAACCTAGCATGACCCGAAGCGCGGTAACCTTAACTATCACCTCACGCAACTACTAACTGGCCATGGTAGTTTTGGTGTACGCCTACATCGCATAAGCCGCCGGCCATCAGATTCATGCGAATATTGCAGTGAACACACTCTGTTTATCTGTAATGGATGGGCAAATGAATAGCAGGCCGCGGAGGTTGTCCTGGAGGCAGACTTCCAGCTGCACAGATTTACCAGCAGGATATACGCTGATGACAACGGTTGGGAGTCATTAGCCAGTCTGGCTGCAATCATTCTTAGCCAGAAAGCCCTAAAGGAGCGTGAGTACGATCAAGAGCGTGAAGCCAACATTGCAGGCGGGCAAACAGGTCTAGACGTTGAGTAGATAGCGAGTGAGCCTTTTCTCAGGTTAGGGCGAGGAAGCAAGGTCTATAAAACTGGCAGGGCATACATCAGGTGTTCTTACTGAATTCATAAGAAAACTGGTACCACTAAGGTCTGGTACCAGTAAAACCTCTGGTCCCCAAGAGGTTTTGGTAGGTCACATCCTTGCGAACAGAGGTGAACCCCACATAACCACAGACTGACCATCTGGATAGTCAACTTTAGCGCCTTTCCTCTCGGTAAAAAAAATAGGTTTCAGAAGATATATTAAAAGTGCTTATATTTTCAAATATTAAGGATTTTATGTGCGTGTTTGGTACTTGGATATAGTTTTGACTGTAGTGGGGTGGTAGGAAAGGATAAAATAATCATTTTTTGTTCAAATATTGACCTTAGTACATAAATAAATATGTTTTTCTTTACTTGCAGATCTTGACCTATGATGGATAAAAGAAAGAGAGGTGATCATGCATTCGAAATTCAACAACTGGAAGAGGCGGCAAGAGCTGTCAAACAAGAAATGTCTTATAGAGATGCCGAAAAAAGGCGGTGTTGTGAAATCAACAATTCAAACGAAAGTAAAAGATTCTAAACAAAAAAAAACTACGGTAATCTCCAGTTTTCGATAAAAAGGATGAAAGAACAATTGCTCAACGTATTACCTTATGTGCTGAATGGGATTTTCCTGTAACATCTACCGATGTTAGAAGTATCGTTAGATGATATTTAGATAAACATAAATCGGAGAAAAGCGATTTAAAAACAATACATCAGGAAAGAAGTAGTGCAGGGGATTGGTCAAGGGGCAAACAAACCAGGTTTAAACTCGACTTTACAGTAATATCAAAGGAGCACGGGCAGAAGTAAAAAGTGATAGAATATTTCCTTCACTTAGCAGAGAGTCAAAGCCAGTGGAGGCAATACCTAACTATGACAAGACCAGTACGCATGACGATCCTGGATTATTGAAAGTCATTTTCACAAACCTTGCAAACACCCAGAAAGGGTTATGGATTTTTCTAAATCCAGTTTTTGGTAATATTCGCTGAATCGGATAATGGCAACCGTACATAGTGTACAAATCTGAAAACCTCTACAACACTTGGTCCAACAAGTGCCAGATACAATAGGTCCAAATCGGACTTGGTCGAAGACTGTTTGCAACTATAGCCCTACCCTGTTAAAAAAATTGGGGACTGCAAAAAAGTGATAATAGGTTTGGCGTAGTACCCTGAAAGACTGAAATTTACATACAAAGTAAGCATAAGCCAGGATCAATTTCTCAGACTTCTAAAAGCAGCTTTAAATAAGCTTCAGAACGCCTCTGAAATATATGAAAGAAGAGCTCCGCAGATCCAGATGTAATAGAGCAATTAACTGGAAAAAATAATTCACTGGCATCGAAGAAGTCCCTTCAAACAGCTTCCAATAAAGTTCAGCAGGCTAATGGTAACTGCAGCAAAAAAACTTAAGTCAATGAACAATGAAAGTGAAGAGGAGGGTAGTGATTTCATTTCATTGGATGACAATTGAAATGAAGGTGATAAAAATGGAGCAGAATTAAGTCCGGAAAAGAAAAAAATTAAACATAAACATGTCATTCAGAATAGTTGTGGCTCAGGTGGTTCTGTCTTTCAATAAAGATGAGTTTATGTATGTAGAGTATGTTTATTATGAGGGGATCAGAAATGAAACAAAACAAATGTTAGTGGGTAAATTACCCGTAAAATCAACTCTCGTTATCTTATTACATTTTTACGAAGTTATAAAGGGTATAAAAACGTCTTTACTTTTCCTGATGTACCAGATAATGATGACGTGCCTATACAAAAAATTCAAAAAACATGATTCCTATATCTTTAACAAAGTGCAGATATATTTTCAATGTTTAAAAATTTGTTTTTAGAAAATGTTTTTTTTATAAATAATAAACTTTTGATGTTTTTATGGAGTCTAATTATATGTTATTGTCTCAAGTAATGCTACAAGTGTCCTAGTGTTGTCCAACATGAAAAACACATGGTGTCCCAAGTTAAGGGGAGTATCTAAACATGGGATAACACGTTTAAATAAATCCGCAAATTCCGCAACTCGAAAAATATTTTTAACATGTCATTCTATACCTTTAAGATTATACCAGAAATCAAGGTTGTTGTTTAAAAAATAAACATACTCCTAATTTACCCATAAAGTTCAAATCGGTCCCAAGTATGGGCATTTGACTACTAATACTTTCTACTAAGACCTTATAAAGCATCTTGCTTAGGTTCGAATTATAAATTGAAAGAAAATAAATGCATAATGTCTTACAGGCGAAAATACTACGAAGGAAATGTAAAAGATTAAACATGCAAAGATTTCAAGAAAAAAGTAATAAGAATACGTGCTTAGATATATAGACCCACTATCGTCTTAACTTACGTATCGAGTAAGCTTGAAACTTGCCCAGATAATTTCACGTCATTTGGCACTAATTGAGCATATTTTGGATTCGTTCGTAACCAATTTAATAACGATTGGCACGCTTGATTATGATAGTTTTCGTTCGTGTAACTGACCGCTAACGCCATCAACGCACTCAGATTTTCTGGTTGCAATTCAAGACAACGTTTCAAAGCACATATAGCATTTGGATCCTAAAGAAGGAACTTAAATTAGAATATATACTTACATCCACATAACACCTCAGAATTTGAAAAATATAAGCGTCTTACATTATATTTAAATGCATTAAGTAATATTTTAAAAATTATATGCAGTGCACCTTAATAAGCACTAGCAGTCTAACTTATCTCAAAATTATTTAATTATGATAGGTCCTATATATAAAATCTACGTTTACAATTATGCTTAGATACAAAACACTAAAAATTTATTATTACTAGTGATACAATAACCATAAAAATTCTCTTAAGAAAATGACACTACAAAAACGCCGTAGTGTCATTTACAGTACAACATTTATATATAAACTAGGGACAAAGATTCAAAAATATTCCCAAAAATAAAAAATAAATAGTACTAATAATAATTATGTGTACGCCCAGACATTTAAAACAACATGCATGTATGCAGCAAATACATAACAAAAAAAAATTCGATGTTATAGGAATATAACATAATCTGTTTTCTTACTTGTTCATTTTCAGCTTGTGTAATTCCTAATAGTTGCCATGCTTCAGCGTTTTGAGGCTCCTTCTTCACTGCAGCTTCAAAACATAATACAGCGCTAGGAAAATCGCCGTGCTTCAACATCTCTTTACCACGTTCAAGTGGGTTATGAATGTCAAACATAGGATTTTCCTCACTGCAAACAAATATTAAAAAACAAAATAAGCCAAGATGCAGGTTAATTAAAGTTGAAATAAATTACTATTTATGCTTCTTATACGTACGCCAAAGCTCTCATCTTATATATCTAAATTAACCTGCGTATGGATGTATAAAAAGTTAAAAAAAAAAAATCTCAAAATCGGCTCAGTATATTCAACTATTCGCCGAGGCAAAATTGGAGTCCCCTGCTCTTACACACGTTCCCTAAGTTTCATTTTCCCAACTTTCATAGAAACCGAGATATTTAGGAATGTACACTTTTTTTTCAGTTAAATTACATGCGAGTTTTATAAACTCAGTTAATCCCTTAAAATTAAACTATCTTTTAATTCAAGAAATTTAAAAAAAATCTTGCGAAACTTTTCGAGAAGTGGACCCTAAAATTTACAAAAAATAATACCCTGTATATATGTTAAATTGTGATTTTAGAAAAAATGTGTCAAATAAATTCGAAGGCCTTTATATAACCTATACAATGAAGTTTATTCAAATGTCCTATCTTTTATCGTTCATGAGATATTTCAAAAAGTTTGTTAAACTTCAAACGTGGCAACACCGCTTCCTATACAATTTGGCAACACGGGACTTTTTTATTCGGCGGATAATAGAAGGTACTTAATGTGTTCAAAATTTCAGCCTCCTAGTTTGAAAACGAAATTTCTGAACAAAAAAAATGACTCCTGTCCGCCATATTGGATTTATAAAAAAATGAATAAAACCGTTCTGCAGATTCATAGTCTACACCTGTCTAGCAAATTTCATCCAGATCGGTCCTATAGGGAAAAAGAAATTCTTGAACATACATCCGTACGTACGCACGGACACCGAAAAATTGTCCCTTCTTTTAATTTATTGAGTAAGATAATTTTTTTTTAGAAAAAACTTTTTATATGAAAATTTGTTCCTCATATGAATTGCGGATTAACGGATTGCAGTAATTTCAACACAAGAGACGTACTAAGGTGAAATAGAAAAGTCTCAAAACATGAGTCCTATATCTTTCATGTACCTATACGTATTACATACTTATATGGTATATGAAAGATGAAAAGAACATAAAGAGGATACAAATAAAACAATCAAAAGGTCTAAAAGCGGTACATAAATTAAAACCAAGAATAAACAAATATAATAAATAAAAATAAAATGCTAGTAGAAACACGAATAAAATATGAAGATTTTCTGAGAATAGAGGAAACAAAAAACAAGGAACGAAGAATGCAATTAAGATGACCGAAAACAATTCTAGGCGCACTCACAACACAACACAAAAAAGTGACCTGCATATAGTCCAACCAAGGACAGAAATGAGGAAGATGAAACTTGAATGTAGGGGAACTATTATCTGCAACAATGTACTCGCAGAGCTAAAGAATATAAACAACTTAAAAAAATTAAACCTGAAGTGAAAGAATACTTCATTAGTTCACAATTTAATTAAATACATAATTCTGATTGTACTTAATTCATGCTAGAAATTTATTGCCTCTTTGCTTTTCATCTCTTTGTTACTTAAAACTAAAATTTTAAACTTAGTTTCTAGCTCTACTTCTATTATTTTCACTCATTCTAAATACTGTATAACATTGCAACATTAATTATAAATCCGCAATGTGTGTACTAAATAGAAAAATAAAGTGTTGATAGTATCATCAAATGATAAACTAGGTGACTAGGTAACTCAAATAGCTTAACCGAATTATACTACTATACTTAATATAGCGGACTATATTTAACCGAATAACTTAACTGATAACTCGAACTATGTCGAATTACTATGTCGCAGGCAGTAAAGTTGTTGGCCTACGGTTCCATTTTCTGTGGATTCTTTCCTGAACTGTATCGCTCCTTAACTAAATATCTGACCAATAGTTTTAAGGTCCTCATACGAGAGAACAAATCCTTATCGCGATATTGTATCTCTAGGTAAAAATATTGTTTACCCGTCAAGGAATAGTATGATTTGGACAACTAACATTATCCGATCCTAACTTTGACCGCTTTGGATACATTGCGGTCAAAATTAGGATGGGATAAAATAGGTACGAACGAATTAGTAATTAAAGCACGAATTAAATCTTATTATATGAACTCTATTAATAAATTAATACATTTTTATTTGGTGACGATGATTTTATCGGCTCATGTAGAGCTT
>WYDF02295555.1:0-15941 GCA_009867245.2 Adranes taylori | reverse complement strand
TCTTACTTATGCTGATGACATTGTATGTATGGCTAGTAGAAAAGAAGAGATGGATGAAATGATAGAGAGAGTGAAGATATATATGGATAGGAGAGGGTTAGAAGTGAATGTGGAGAGAACAAAAGTGATGGTGTGTAAGAAAGGAGGGAGAGAATGCAGAAAAGATGAGTTTAGTATAGGTGGACATAAAATAGAAAGGGCGAAGAAGTCCAGATATTTGGGATTTGTGCTGTCGCAAAATGGGAGGTATAAGGACCATATAGAAATGGTGACAAAAAAGCGTGAGCGGCGATGGAGAGAATGAGAATGATATAGGAGAGGAAGTTTGGGGCATCTGTGAAAATCAGAAATAGGATAATGGATGTATGTCTCAATGGCATTATAATGTATAACTCACAACCGCAAGTATGGGCGGTTGTGAGTTGTAAGAAAGTGAGATGATGGAGAGAGTACAGATAAGTTGTATGAAAAGAATGTTAGGACTAGATAGGAATACGCCTAATGGTATTGTTCTGCAGGACGTAGGAAAATATAAAATATGGACTTGCGGGGTGTAAAAGATAATGAATTTTGAGCGGAAAGTCCTGAGTGATGAAAGGTACAGATTATGTAAAGAAGTGTACATGAATGGAATGTTGAAAGTAAGAAAGGATGAATGTGTGAATGAATGGATTAAGAGCAGAATGTTTGTGAACGAATGGGTTGGATGCTCTACTAGTAGGTGGTTGGAGATGATGTTGATAGGTATGCAAGGAGTGAGAGTGCAGAAAGAATGAAGGATGTAGGAAGGCAAGAACGGGAAAGCAAAATAGATAGTAGCAGGTACAATAATAGATATAGATGGATAATGAAAGAAGATGGAATGAGTGAGTATTTGTTAGCAGATTTAAGTATGGATGAGAAAAGATTGATTGCGAGATGTAGGTGTGGGAATGAAGAAGGGGTAAATATATTTTGGATGAATGAACAAGAAAGAATGTGTAGAATATGTGGTATGGAACAGGAAATTTGAAGCCACTGGGCAAGGGAATGTGATGGTATAAGGTGATTGGATAGTGAAAGGCAATTGGGGGATAACTGGAGGATAAGCTTAGGGGTGGAGGGAAAAGGTTTAGAGCTAATGAAGAAAATTGTGGAAGAAATAAAAAAAGAAATTAAAGATAGGAAAGTGTTAGGAATGATAAGTGGTGGAGATATAAATAAAAGCCTTGCCTTCTGCCAATGAACTGTAATGTTAATATTTGTGTAATTTTTGTATTGTTTATTGTCTATTGTTTTTGTAAGAATTATTGTTTTATTTTGTTTGCCAATATAGGTTTTATCTATCTATCTATCTATCTATCTATCATACTTCTTTACCTTTTTCTCAGATTTATCCGTTTCCATAATTTCTTTATTCCAACCCTTGTACTTCCCGCATTCTTGCAAAACAATGTGACTCGGCGCCTACTTTACCACCCCGATTATTTTCTTCTGCATTCCAAATATTTCACTTTCCATTTTCTTTTTCCTTTCCTTCTCACCCCATATTTTCGCGCCGTACATCAGTATGTTCCTCACACAAACCTTCATTATCAGGTCTCTCATGCATAGCGGATCTCAAAATCTGTTTTCGCACACACATTTAACCTTTCAATTGTAGCTCTTGCTTTCTGTAGCACCATCTCTACGTGTTCATCACACTTTCTATTTTTAAAAAGCGTAAATCTTAAGACATCTTGGGCAAGACATCTTTTTACTCAAGCTCGTGGAGAAGGATAGATGTCACGAAGTTAAATGAACAGTAACGACTTTTACTATGAGAGTCAAATATAATTTAAAAGTTCATTAAATTATAAAGAAAAAAATATATAATAAATATTAGTAAAATGCACTTTACGAAAACAAATTTATTTATTTGCTGGCATATTTTGCCACCACGTGGCGTTCGGCACCCCCAGAATACGGTTATACACTAAGTCTAAATACAGAAGTAACATGTATGACAAAACTAACAGTTCTGTATTTAGGCTTAGTTTACAACCATATTCTGATGATGCCACTGTGCTGGCGAAACATGTCTATAAATAAATAAATTTGTTTTCGTAAAGTGCATTTTACTAATATCTTATAAATTAAAAATAAATAAAATATTACATTAAAATGAATCTGTACAACATAAATGCCCAATCAGTAAATTAATAAATATCAGATAAAAAATTCACATTAAGAACAAGAAGATTTACGTTTAGAAGAAAAATCCTAAACAAGTTCCGCGTTCGTGATTATTATCTATATGAGCTGATAAATTTGGTACTCGTAAATAGTTGAAGACGTATGTTTTCATCTTGAAATATCAACAACATAGTTAATTCGTCGCTCTATCATTTCCCTCATTTCTTCCAAACTTCTGACCATACATACTATGTCATCCGCATAGCTTAGGGACCATTTTCTTTGCTTCCCTATAATAACCCTTCCCGACTGTCCCTTTAGTAGCACGTCTTCTAAGTCAGCCATATATATGTCGAATAAATTTTCGCCCATTGGACATCATTGCCTTACACCCCTCCTGATTTAAAACCATTCTGATACATTTTTGCCTACCGTCGGTCTTACTTTCGTTCCTTCACACATTCCTCTTATCATCATTATCATTCTGTCTGATATTTTAACTTTTTCCATCTTCTCCCACAATTAATATGTCAAATGCGGATTTAAGATCCACACAACAACAAATATAACTTCTCGTTTTTACCTAATTCTTGCTGCATGATTTAATTATTTAACGTTACTATATTGTCTGGTCAGTTGTCCGCTTAGCAAACCTTGTTTGTGATCGTAATAATACGTCCTTTATTTTCATCTCCATTTTCAATATTTTGGGATAAAGCCTATACAAACCATTCATAACAGTCACTCTTCTCTAACTTTCTACACACTTTCGTTCCCCACGTTTATACACCGGGATTATTTCCCCCTGTTCCCATTCCTCAGGTATTCTTTCATTTTCACACCATACTTCATTTATACCCTTAGTTAAAGCCTTAAATCTAATTTCATTTAAACATCACCATATGTCCGTCAGTAACCTGACAGGTCCTGGTGCACTTTTCTTCATTCTCAATATCTCCTCCTTGACCTTTTCCACCCTTATATCCACTGAATTTACTTCGTCCACCACAGTCACACATCCCTCCATTCCCATTATATGTTTTGCCTCATTCTCTCTATCACCCACTTCTCTCTTACATTTTTCCTCCGATTCTCTCAATAGTATCAAAGTTATCTTTCTGCCTACTTCTATGACCCCCCTTTCCCTAACATACTTCCATACATCATTCTCACTCCTTAAATTGTTTATTAGTATATATATCGTATAGTATTACCTCTTACTTGATAGATACATCGATTAACGTGAGTTCTGTACAATTAAAGTATTTGTTTTTTATTACTTCCTAGATGAGAATAAGGTAAATGGTACGACTCCAAATACAACAGTAGTAGTTGTAGCAGCTGCCCAACCAAAAAACTTAACGGCACAAGTTGAAATAAAACCTACGGATAAACATGTGCTTATTGAAAGTGTAGCTAATGTGCCACTCGCTAGATCTAAACGAAGCACATCAAAGTTGGTTCGAAATTACTTGATATATAAATATTTGAAGCATAGATATTTACCACGCAGATACGGACGGCGACGATTAGGACGACGTAGACACGGATGGCGCAGATACCTCCGACATAGACACCGAAGAAATAGACGCGGATGGCGTAGATATGGAGAGCGCCGGCGTAGTCTACGTAGACTACGTAGACTACGTAGATTACGTAGACTGCATAGATATGGCCGACGTGGATTGCGTCTTTATTTATGGACACGATATATATGGCCTAGGTTAGGATGGCGTACACGTAGATGGGGTAGTCATGGATGGCGTCGATTTACAAACTATTGCAGGCGTGTATGTCGTAGACCATTCTGGCTTGCCAGATCTTTGCGCAGACGGCATATATTTAAACGGCGTTGGTGCAGATGTTAATGAATTTCATAATTTAACATATTTGCTTTATTAATGCAATTCAAAGAGTTAACAAAATGCTCTTTTTAATTATTATTCCGACAGCTTCTTTATACGTCAAATTTTAATAGACTTAAATAATTATATATACTTTTTATGTATAAATTGAATTTTTCAATTGCAATTAACTAAATACCAATAACAAATAATTCCTTTGTGAAGTTTTAAAACAAACTACAATCTGTAATATCCAGTATTTCGTATTCACATAAATAAACTTTCGGACTTATTGTTGTATTTATTTCAATGTCCTAGTTTCAATTCTAATCTAGAAATGTTTAGATTCTCATATTAAGAAAAACTATACTCTACTTCTTAATGATTAATAGCAAAGAAAACAGATGAAGATAATCAATTAAAAATAAACCATAAGAACACTTAACACTATAAAGAAAACGCCATAAAAAATCGCTTCACAAGAGAGAAAGCACATCATAAGATAGAACACCATAAAAAATTATTGGCACTACTCAATCAGGCACTACTCAATCAACCACTGTCATAGACGAGATAGGGCTAGTGAACAAGATGCTTGTTGGCTAGATGATAGCAGTATTTTAATTACTGTATTCAACTGAAATAAATACTGGCAAATATTGGAGTACTTAAATTTAGAATAATGAAACGCCCAGCATAACGTCTAAATAATAAATTATATTTATTGTATAACCTATCAGTCGGTTTACACTAGTTTTTTATACTAGCTGTTTTGTACTAAATCAATATACTGTTAAATTAGTAAATGAATGATGTAAGAAAAACTTAGTTTGCCATTTTCTTATCATATTGGACCTTACAACATCCGTGCGTTTGTTAATTAATTGTTTTATTAATTGTTAGTTAATCGTTTGTTAATTAATTGTTTTATTGACATAGTTGTACAAAGTCTAATGTTTAATATAATTTTTACATTTCTGGTTTTTTTGTTTACATGTAAAATTTAAACCTTAAATGTAAGTTGAAACATAATAGGTGTAAACAAACATTTTAGTTATATTATAATTACATCATGTTGTTTTTAAAACATTTAATAATAATTTGTTTACGTGGATTGGGCTTAGAGCAATTTTTATTAATCGATCTGAGAGGGCATTTGATTTATTGGATTTTTCCCTTTAAATATAAATAATTACAATACATAAAAATCAAAAATAACATCAACATTCAAAAATATATAATAATTTCAAAATATGTATCTTTATCGTTCTGCAGTGTTCTTGATCATTCTTCAGTGGACATAATATGAAAGTAAATTAGCAGAATATATCTGTAAGATGCATATCATGAAAACATTTAAACTTTGCAACAAAATTAATTTTATGACAAACATCAGAATAACTTTTGGGTTTATCATGGAGTATATATAAACAAAGTAGTACGTTTCCTCCAGATACCTCCACTTGAGGGAGAAGTAAAATATTCACTATTTGGATGTATCTGGGAGTATATGAACCTTGGTTGTTATCCTCCAGATATCCCCTGTTAGTTTTGATCTTGTTATATATGAAAGTGAATATCCATTTTTTACTATAAATGGTTTCATGGAATTATCTGGGAGCATAACCAGCGTGGTCCTTATCCTTCAGATAACTCCACTGGTTTGGAAGCTAATATACATTTTATTAAATATTGCATAGAGCTATCTAGAAGTATAGAAGCAGTGCCTCATATCTTCTAAATATCCTTATCGGTTGTAATCAATAGTGCAATGGTTCTATTTAATGTCTACTATTCGATCCTATTATGATTTATATGAATATTCAACGAAAAAATGAATTAAAAATTTATAAAATTAATAATAAATATGTGAGTATGCAATGCCTTGGAGTCTAGTGATTTGAAGAACCTGAAGTCCCCATATATTTCCCTATTCAGACGTACACAGTTGGAGAAAATCAAAGTAGTCATAGCCAAACTGAACCTAAAAACCACAGGCGAGGACGGTGTCTCAAATATAGCAATCAAAAATCTAGCGGAAGGAGTTCTAGTTCACTTATCTCAAATATTCTACCGATACATGCAAGAACACCAATACCCGCCCAAATGAAAAATACACTAATTCAATTCCGAAGAAAAGTAAAAACCTGGAGAAACCAGAAAATGGACGTTTTATCGGTATAGTAAAATATTTGAAATAATGCTAAAAAATATCCCATCAAATCAAATTGGATTAGGAGATGGCAGCCACGCAACAAGCAGCACTGATAGAATCAATCATATTCCAAACAGGAAAGAATAAAAAGAAAACTATACATACGTTGGATTTTTAAACGTCATGAAGTATGAACTCTGGCGCCAGGCCAGTTTAACGTGAGACCGCACGTTGGAACCGCTCGTTTTGTTCCACCGGTCCGCAGTAGATATGCTGAGGGCATGCGTAGCTACGAGTACGTAAGTAGTATTGTGGTTCGTGGACTTGTAGGCAGCTGAAAAATGTTCTAGCTGCTAATTAATGGTACAACATTTAACGATTTTACAATGTAACGTCTATTGCTCTTCTAGACAAATTAAGCAAAGGAATAAATATGAATGCCCAATCAAATATTAACAATAAGTAAATGAATAATTATCAAATTGCGGTTAAATACGCAATATTGACTCTCTCAAAAACAAATCAATCCGGATAAACGATGTATATAAAATAATACAAATGTATAATAATAATTACTAAACAAAATACAAGTGGTGTATGTAAAGTAAATATGCGGTGATAAAATATTGAAACAGTAATAATGTGGGAAGCATGTACAAATAGTTATGAATGCAACGGGCAGGCTGGGGTTAATCCAAATGCACTATATGTATAACGGACAAGGTAAGAATCTTAAAAGTCACTAAAGGTCACTAAAACCCCGATAAACGCAAGTGCTATGTTTGTTCAGTGACTAAAAGTAACCTCGATTAACGCAAGTTAGGGCTATCCACTACAGTGAATGGAAGATTTAGGGGATCACTATAGGCTGTAATAACATCCCGATTAATGCAACTGCTGAGCGACTAAATCTAACCCCGAATAACATAAGTTAGAACTAGACACTCTAGTGTATGGAACAGAGAGGAGACCACTGTCAGTTATAATAACAGATAAATGAGGTTCCTTATTAATCGCATATCGCTTGCGACTTTCGCTCTGCTCATTGTCTCGGCTTGGCTGGTCGCTTTGCTGGCTGCTGCTGGACGTTATTTTTCACGTTCACAAAATCAGGAACTAAATAATTCTATTTAAAATCGCGTTATTTATAAGCCTGAGCAGTCACTCAACTTTTGCTCAATATGGGTCCGTCTGTAGCCAACAACATGTCATTGATTACCTGACAAGGTCCCCTCATACAATCCTATGCAAATCTCGGTATTAATTCCACCTTAGGTGTAACACAACACATAATTCCATTCTTCGCGGCATTCACACGCCACAATTGTACGCAGCAGCCAATGCAGTGGCAGCAAGAGCGGCATATATATTATTTGCATCCTTCATCATATTATTTTCATCTTCTTCACAAAGCGAACGCGCAGGACACGTCATACATTAGGTTACGCTAACATACATCAACACACTAGCACAATCACAGCGTTAATACAATCTCCTTTCTTTCTATATACGTACATATTACACATATGTATCACACACAACACAGCAACAGTAAATAGTAGAGTAAACTCTCTGCTACACGCTAATCCAGGCGCGAACGAAAGCGCATTCATAACTATCCATAGATAATATGCGTTTAAATTTATTATTAGTTTAATCCTGTATGGCATTTCCGCAATGTATCTATTTAATCTATTTAATTTATGTCTAGCAACATGCTTTGTTACAATAGAGAAACGAGCTTGCCCATAAACTGCAGCGGATGAATATACCTATATACTTAGTCACGCACATGCAGGCTTTTCTGAAGGATAGGAAATTACAGGTAAATCTTAATCAAGAATCATCAGTGAAAAATCCGAAAACCTGACAAGTTTTATCATATACAAGTTAAAATACCAAAAAATGTTAATGAATTTATAATAAATTTATATTATTGTTTTGCGACAAATCTAATAAGAATCGATTCAGTAATTAATATCTTACAAACTGTCCAGAACTATATTTTTTTATATTTATTTATTTATAACCATAAAAGTGCATATGGACGCGAATTTCAGTTATATACTAACATTAAGACACGTTTAGAGAATATATACAAAACCATTAAGTGAAATTGAGATGTAGAATTACAAAAAAAACACAAAAACAGAAAAAAATACAATGACTTACTGACAAAGATACTATGTTAAAGAATAAATAAGAGAATTTAACAATATGAAAAAATATGTTCCCGTTCCGCCAATACGTGTCTTTCTATCGGTCTCTTGAAATTTTTGATGTTGGTAGATTGTTTTATTTCAGCTTACATTATAAGTCATGATGCCGAATGTACGAACTATGTTTCTGGAGTTTGGCAGAACTTGAACATGATATTATCGTCTGGTGTTATAGTTATGAAGTTATAATTTTCGTTGTTTATCTTTAGCTGTTGTAAGCTCTTTTGAGATTTTCTAAATCTAGTTACATTTTCAATGATAAACTTACAATATATTGTTACTTTTATGAAAATTATGCTGTATATAGCATATACCGACTATTTCAAGTGCGTACTTACCTTGAGTTACAAATCTAGTTACATTTACAATGGTCTACTTATAAAATCTAGTTATTTTCGATCTAGTGACATCTAGCGGTAAAAAAATTTAAAGTTAAATTTTGCTCCAAATTCCAGACCAGTAATGATCTGCCAGTCGCATTTGGATGGGTCAGGTCTTCTAGATAGGCAGTCCTTTGCTTTGTGTATTTTCTATTCGTCCTTGAATTTATCAATATCCATTAAATTACCGGACTATTTTAATATTTTTTATGCAGAATCTATGGCCATTCTTAAAAGCCTTGACCCAAGTATGATTCATGATTTGGCACATTCTGTTATATATTCAGACTCTAAATGTGTACTGAACGTCCTGAATGATTTCAGTTCTAAGCATACAAAATGTAGACTTCTGAATTCCATACAAGATAAAATGGCTATTGGGGAGGATAGTGGTTTAGTTATAAAATCATGCTGGATCCCCGAGCATCAACATATTCACGGTAATGAGAGGGCAGATACATTGACTAAACTGGGTTATGCTTGTTATCCTATTACATTTAAAATACACCTGTCGGTTTTCTTCTCTAATTTTAAGAAATGAATGTTTTCGGCTTAGCAATCAGAGTGCACTAATAATCGAATAGTTGCTGGGAGGGTTTTTTTTTAACACGAATCCGTTGGTTTGGCGTGGTTTTCCCAGTGCGATTCTCGTTCTCGTAAATTAATATCTACTAGTTGTAGGCTGGGGCATGGAACTTTTCCATTTCATTTGTTTCGCTTGAGTCTAAGCGACGATCCATTCTATTTTTGTGGGTTGGTGGGCGATTGGAAGCATCTTGTCTTTGAATGTTCAAGAAACAGATTTAATATAGTTAATTTGCCGAGCTCTCTTCAGACTAAGTCCCGGCTCCGTTAATTCAGGTTCTACTGTATTTATTTTATTTTTGATGGTAAGTTAAAAAACATTAAACCGTTTTTTTCTTTATTTAACCCTTAAACCGCTGTATACTTTTTGGCAACATTAATAACGATGAGGGGTCCTCAAGGGACCCCACGTTAAAAAATTCTTGAATTGAAAATAAAAAATAGATATGTTTAATATATGTATTTATTGATATAATTATGGTATAAAAACATAAAATAAAATTTTATTCTCTTTACAAAAAAAACTAATCCATCAAGATTCTAAACAATAGAATAGTCTCTTCATTAGTCATGGCCCAAGCAACGTACAGTTTTCTTCCCTATTATTTCTACTCTTAGCAGATGATCATTCGACATTCTTCACAAAGAATATTTACTTTACTGTCGCTAGATCTTGGACAAAATATGCACCTTTCCCGTTTCCCAGTCGCACGTGCTGCTTCTTGAGTAGGTGTTTACATCAACTCCACAGGCATGAATAGCTCTCTTGAAAATACTTGATTTTTTTGGAACCTGTGGTATGTGAAGTTTCATATTTTGAGTAGCTATGTCTTTACCCAAAATCGTAATCTGCATCCAAGGTTCGCCTTCCAACCAAGATTTTTTGTTATGTAAATTATGAAGGCTGTATGTAGCTGCAGTGTCTAACATTTGCATGAAGATTCTAAACGGCCATCTTGGAGTTCGGCGAGCAGAACTATATTCGCAGATAAGTTTATCAGCATTATCAACACCACCTTTGGTGTTGTTATAATCCTCTATCATGTAATGTTTTTGTTGCTCTCCATTATCTCTTGAGGAATCACTATACTCAGAAGACTAACGAACCAATGTTCCTTTCTTCGGTGTATACGAGACGATTGTCAGATCTTTTGTGAATACCAATTTCGACGAATAGACTGCTCTTCGTTGCATTCTTTTCAGTACTTCAGTGTATCTGGTTTATTCTTCCTAAGTGTTCAGAGTAATGTAGTTTTCTTAGTGAGTAAAAATTAAGTTAAGGGTACAGACGTGAAAAAATTATCTGTAGCACATCCTGTGTTGTAAAGTGCTTCCATGAGATCGTTCAAAATACGGGAACCTTGCTTCTTTTTCGGTCGATTGCCAGCTAGTTTTCCTGTATACACTTGAAAAATATATAACTAACTTGTTTCTACGACCGCTGCGGTTCAAATGTTTATGCCATATTTTGCAGGCTTTGATTTCATGTATTGGCGAAAAGACAGTTTCCACGAAGTCCCTCAAGCTGCTCATCAATTGTAATGGTATCATGAGGCCAATAGTATGTTTTACATGTTTCATCAAAGGCATCCCATAATTCTCGAATGTCTACTAATTTATCTTGTTCCCTTCGCTGTGGTCATGTTGTTTTATCATCGAGACGTAAATATTTGCGGATTGAGATGAATCGATAGCGAGACATTGAAGTTGTAACGATTGCTCTTCGTATTGACTCATCTGTGGTCCACATTTCATATGCATCATCTTTTCGACATCTCAAAACACCAGCTGAAATCAATATTCCAATAAATGCATTCAATTCTACTTCTTCAAGTGGCTTCCATAGCGCTTTGGTTTACTAAGATTTTTATCATTACATGCGTCGCAAACTCTAGTAGCCTCTTCATTCGTATGAATACATATTTTTTGTTTCATATCTTTTGTTTCATATCTTTTGCAAAAAGTACAAAAATTTCCAGTATAGTTGTTGCTGCAGCTGAGTAAGCTGTTAGTCCGAGTGGTTGTGTCACAATATTATGTTTAACACGTCGTCCTTGTCTCGAGCAAGTTGATTGCCAAAGTTTTCCAGATTTAGATGTAGACGTATGACATCCGGTTTCTTCTTCTTGCATCTCAAGATTGGAATCCTCGATAGGCTCTTCGTCATCTCCTTCTTCTTCAATTAACTCGAGGTCTTTTACTTCTGATACTTCATTATTATCAATATTATAATTAGGATTATCAATATTGTGATCTTCGCCACTTCCACTGTCTGACAGGCCTGCCTCAATACGCAACAGTTCTATTTCAATCTCCTTCTGAGTAAGTGGGCGGTTTTGGTCACGCTTTATGCTTTATAATAATATACTAATTTATGCGAGCTTTCGTTTATATAAACTTCTTCAGGCTACAAAATTCTTCAGGCATACACTTCTTCAGGTAGCAGAGAAACCAAGTACCAAACGAAATTACCTGAACGCACAATAATAAATGATAAACCAAACTCCACCTACACCACACAACTCAGCACCAACCAAAAAACAGAATACACAAAAAACTTAATACACTACACATATATACAGCAACAATATGACAGCTAAATAACCATGAAAATTAATTAGAATTATACATAAGGTAAAAATAACAATTGTTTACATTATTCTATATCTAACAACTATTTACAATATTTCACTGGTAATAATTCAATTACCAGTGAAATATTGTAAATAGTTGTTAGATATAGAATAATATAAACAATTGTTATTTTTACCTTATGTATCATTCTAATTAATGGATGGAATGTGGTACAAATTCAGTGGTACAAAAAAAGAGAGGATGGAATGTGGTACAAATTCAGGACGCATTATAACAAATCGACTGACTGCAAAGCAAAACCATCGACAACTGTCTGCTGACTCACTGCGCGCGTGTAAAAACATATAAAACGTGTTCGGTCGGCGTTATCTGCCGATTTATTGCGCGAGATATGAGTGCACACTAATTACGGTATGGGGTCTCCTAGGGACCTCAGTATGTTTATAGCTAAAAACAAAATAACGGTAATGTTTTTAGAATAGACAAATCATCCACAATAGACTGCAAAAGAGAAAATATATTAAATATGAAAAATTACAAAGTTATTAAGGAAAAATACACTTAGCATTTTAAGGGTTAAACACAAGTCTACATTGCATTTAATACACAACACTCTGAATTGCCCCTTGTACCCTAGATTTTTGCATGTAGAAGCAAATTTTTTTGGATCAAAATTTGGAATTTGGTCAAAACGAACTTCTGAAATCGGTCTTACTTCGGCACATTGTCTTGAAGTTACCGGAGTGTGTGTGGCAGAACTTTCTGGGTTCGAGGACGCAGCAGATGATTCATGTCCATTTTTCTTCGTCTGCAATTTATTGGCTTTTATAGGACCTTCTGCAACATATGCTCTTAAATCAAGAAGCTCCAGAACATCCGTTTTAGGCAGACCTAAACGATTGGCTTGCTGTTTGTACTCCAACCAAATATTTATAGCAATGGCATAGTAATAGCAATGGCATGGGTAAACATACGCATAGTTCATTTTCGTGATCTTATAAATGTGCGCAGTGTGCTCAGAAAATCTAATTTATCTTCACTTCCCATGCTATTGTTATAATCTCTAACAATTTCTGGTCGTCGAACCTCTTTATATTCCATGTTTGATTTATCCCAACGCATGCATATATCTGGTACTCCTACACCTTTATAATTCGAAGCCAATATCACACTTATGTTTCAAAGCACTTTGTCATAATTATGCCATTATTGCTAAGACTTCCTTCAATGGAAACACGTCCCTTCCTTCTCATAATTTCATGGAATGAAAACGGTGGATTCTGAAATCTATCAATTCGAGCGGTACAACATGTAAAAATATATTTAGTTTGTAAATATTGTAATACACTGTAATTAGTTGTCATAATAAAGAAGCTGTCATAATATTAGCGAACCTTGGGCTCCCCAATACGTTCTACCAATATTGTCAGAATTGAATCAGAAGTACCAAAAACTTCTATGTGCTCGATAATTAGTTCTGTCTTTGAACCTTGGAAATTACAAAATCGTATCCACTATGTCCACACAGGGCTAGAAATTTTATACCCCATTGAGTGGGCTTCTTTTTGATGAATTTTTGACGCTGAAATTCCTTTTGAAGGAAATCATTTGTTCATCGATATAGATGTCGCTTTCTAAAGGTCGGAAAAGGCATCTTTTTCTAATTGCCTGATATAATGGCCGTATTTCCAGAGGATGTCCCTTGTTATCCGGCTTTTCTTGGACATATTCAAAATGAGTATGAAACACGGTTTTACAATTTGGAAAAACGGTTTAGTGGCATGGAGTTTGAAATTATAGGTATGGTCAATCGTGATTACCAGTAACGACTAATTTTTGGGTAGTGACAATCACCCATTACTATGTGTATTACCACAAAAATTTTCATTTCGTCGACGGTTGGGGGTTTTAATTTACTATGCTCCTGTACCGCATATAAATTAGTATTTCCAGCCTTAGATTGAAACAGATCTTCAGAAAAATATTGGTGAAAAAATACATAGGACTCTCTAATTCAACTACGTTGGAGTGACATTGTTTTTCATACCAATCGGCATTTGGGGAAAGGTCAGTAACATCCTTCATCCAAATTATGTTTTCTTTATTTGCCAAAGCACGGTATTTCATATGTTTCGATTCTTATATCTTTTTCGGTTTTGATTTTTTCCTTTCTTTAGTTTGATGGCATTATTCTTCATTGGAACTTCGGTGGTTACTTGAACCTTAATGATTATTGGGACATCAACGGTTTCGTCTAACTCTACCATATCCATGTACTGTTCCACATTATAGTTATTTTGTTTTATTACCTCCGAAATGCCTTCTTGTTCGATTTACTTCTCTTTCTGCTCTTCACTCTTATTTTCTTCATCGACCTTCCCGGCCCCCAATTCTCACCTATCCATCGATCGGTTACCGTCGTCATAAATCAAGTATTATATAACTGAGGGTCCACTTTTAATCATCTCTAGCAACTGTTCTTCTGTCAAAGGTTTATTCATATTATATTTTGTAGGCTATAGGTAAAAATGACGGAAAATAAAAAAATAAAATAAAAGTGGGGTTATTCTTACTATCTCCAATCAGTCGTTTGAGTCACGATGTATTAAATTGAATAAAACACTTTTTCAAAATGGTTTATAATGAAACCGCTAAACTTGCGAAACAATTATAAGAATAGTTTTCAAAATAATGGTGTTGTAGACTAAAATTTACACTTATGAAAACTCGGAACAAAACACACAACTTCAAAATAATGTAAACAAACATAACAGGTACTGGTACGATAAACACCATCTTTAAATAATTATCAAGTTCTTCTTTTGACGCCTAGGTGGCAGTATAATAACGAAATTGTTGTATTCAATTTAATACAATGTTACAGAAAGGGTTTTTCTTATTAAATCGAGTATTTCAATTTAGTGTTTGTAATTTTCAGGCTAGTAAACATGGTAATAGTTTACTACTCTATATTTCCCGCTTTCAGTTCCATGATTTGGTTTACGCTCCATTTAAAATGGTCGGTCGCTGATAGGCCCTAGTGGCGGAAATATACCGCCATTAAATAATTATTAGAAGAAAAAGAAGAATCCCAGAAATGATAGCGAACGTTACATATTATGTTTAGAATAAGTTGTGATAATGTACTACGAGGGCAGAATCCGCGATCTCACATTATCATGTGAAACTATGTACATAGATGAGTGACTGTATAATTACATTTTCGTTCGGTTTTCGTGTCATATGTGTCGTGTACGTCAAAATTATAAGCCGTTTTTGTTCTAATGGTTTGTAGGTTCTTTTTAGGTATTTCAGTATTATTGCATATGGTTCTTAGTCATGTTTGCTCATGCTCATTTGTACAAGTGTTTATTTTGTCATTGTTGACTCTTCCTATTCAACGAGTTTCGAGTAGTATATTTGTGTCCCTTTGTTTGGTGTTTTGTTTAGTCATTGTAAAAGAACTATATTAAGTGTAGTGGTGTTAATAGAAAACTACTAGTAAAATGCCATTCGTGGACAACTGCTACAAAATATTATTTTTAGGTGAACAGCTGCGATGAACTTAAGTTCGGAAATTCGATAATAAGAACAGGACGAGTGTTGTGTTATCGATAATAAAAACCAATTAAGCGATTAAACTATATTAAACATGAAAATATAAGTAGAGAAGGTTTCAGATTACTTTCTAATAACATAGCCTTCTCAGATGAATTCTAACCTTAGAGAATGCGTCTTGTTCTTCACGTGTCGTGTCTCGATTTATTCCTATTAGTTTGTCGTAATTCTTAAACCTTGGAGTACTCGCTGATGTAACAACGCATATGGTAAGTACTGCTATTTGAATTGTTTTAATTCATGTAGTGTATGTTATATACTTTGATAGACCTTGAAGAGAATTTTGAAACACCACAATTTTTAATAATTCAATGGTATATTTTATTTCAATAACAATTTAACAAATATTATATATATATATATATATATATATATATATATATACATCTGG
>WYDF02295544.1:0-15942 GCA_009867245.2 Adranes taylori | reverse complement strand
ATCCTCAAAATAATCAACTCACGAGTATAAAAATCCCAGAAGAACAAGTAAGAAAAGCTATTTCCAGTTAAAAAACAGAAGCGAGCATTGGCCCAGACAATCTGATCCCTATCATCTTATAAAATTGCCCCAGCTAATAAACTCATTATGTGTAATAATGCAGCAATCTTTAGAATCCGGTGAGTTATCAACAGAATGTAAATCTGTCACAGTCGCTCCCATCTTCAAAAAAGGCGATAGTCTAAATCCAGTAAACTACCGATCAATTTCGCTGACATCGCTAGTATCCAAACAGTCGATAGTATAGAAAAAATCATTGCATGGGAACTAACTGATCTACACGAGGCCCTATCGGAGGTTTAACATAGCTTCTTACTTGGTCGGTCTGTTACAACTAATATGTTGATCGATGGATCTGTGATTATGACAGGAACATGCCAACTGTTATTATCTATTTCGACTTTGAGAGGGCCTTTAACCGGGTACCATTTAATCGATTGCTATACAAAATCAAAATTAATGGAATCAATGGGAAGTTGTTCACATAGATAGAGAATTTCAACCATTAAAATCAGTAAGGGAGCAGTGTGATCTAGGAGTCATAATTTCGGACGGCCTCCTGAAATGGGAGAAACAAACAATAGACTTAATAAATAAGCGCACACTATAATCTAATCCAAAAATCTTTCTCTGGTATTAATACTACAAATATTGTTACTATTTATGAAAAGTATGTAAGGCCTGTTCTTGAACATGCTGTATCCGTGTGGAATCCTAACTACAAGAAGGATATTCAAATAATGGAGAGAGTATAGTTTAGAATCACTAATATCAGGGCACTTCGTCATCTAATTATGAAAATAGGCGTAGAAGACTGGGCCTACATACACACAAAAAACAGATTTCCCGGCGACGTTATCGAAACGCATACATTCTTTCGGGACACTACTCGTGCAAACTTTCCGATATTTTCTGTGTAGCTCGAACACTTATCTACGTGGAAACATAATCAAGCTACAGTCTTACAGGTGCAGAAAGAATCCAAGAAAGTTCGTCATTTCAAATCGAACTGTTGGAACGCGTTCCTAGACAGTGAAGTCTGTACTGGTGGAAAGCGCGCTACCGAATGTAACCCTCAGGCTTATCAACAATAAACTGCGTCTGTTATGGGTCTTATATGTTGAAAATGTAGAAAACGAATATGTTTAATTAAATACCATTTCGGAAAAGTACCTTATCCAATTAATTTAATTTTTTTTATTCCGTTGCAATTAATATTTTAATCCTCATAATTTATAATTGATATAGTGTAGTATAGGTATAGAATAAAAATATTTAATCACGAAAAGAATTTTTATACAAAAGAAATTAGACTACGGTTTATAGACCCGCCGAACATTAAAAGTCACTTTATTTAAAATCTCTTGATGCACTGAGCACAGTGGCGGATACCATATCTTATTACCTTTTTTCTTTCAAGAGTTATAGCCCACTCAAAGTATCCCAACATGCCTAAGAGAAAAAATAATTCGTAAAACGCTCTTAACACGATATCACTCATTAAAAACGGTTGGTACCATAACTGTAATGTATAAAAATTTGTTATAAAACTTTAATAAATAATCTGTTTTTAATAAATAACTGTATCCCGGTCTCAATTTGCAAATTTTTAGGTTACTTCATCGAATAGTTATTAATGTGTGATACTATTCATGTTTGTTACTTGCAGTAATGCCAACCTCTAATATCTAAAAATCAAAATCAAAGAATGATAACATTGAGTTAAATTTGGAAAATCATACAATCTCGAAAATGTTATATTATATGTGGTAAATGCACTATTTTTTTATAGGAACAGTAAAATGTGCCGCAGAGTTTATATACAAAAGATCTGAAAATATGTTTTATTTATGTATTATAAAGGGAAATAAAGCACTATTATTATTATTACTATTATTAAGTGTTTCAAATAAAAGCGAAAGAGCTTCAAATACACTCTAGAAGAAGTAGATTTTACTGCTATAATAATTGAATATTATAATATTCGTCAAAATAAACACAATCTACCTATGGTTGGCCCTGGCATGGCTTTGCGCATGGCTGTTTGTCATATTTGTCGATAACTATCATAATAGCATTTCGCTTGTGTTAAAATTCTTCTGAAAATGGTTTTGACAATTGAAGAAAAGATGTTAAAGCATTATTTCCGTTCATACGGAAGTGTGTTGTGTCAGCGCAAGGGTTCTTCAGGTCGTCGAAGAACAATTTGTACCACCGCTAATGAAGGCAGCGTTCTTGACCAAGCTGTACATTCTCCGAAAGGAAGTCTAAAACGAACTGTGTTAAAATTACAAATGAGTGAAACATCCACACATCGAATGTTCAAATCTATTGGTGGTTATCCATACCGCATTCAAACTGGACAACGACTAAACGCTGGACAAGCGTACAAGAGAAGTTTATAACTGATCATATGGATGGGTATCGTCGTTTAATGACATGACTACATTAATTGTTTAATTAATTAGTTAGATTAAGAAGGTCGCCTTCGAAAAATGTGTAACAAATATGAGAGACTAACTAATTAGAAAAATATGCCGATGAACCGCGGGTGGATCGCCATTTCGTCGAATGTGGCCATCCACCCGCGGTTCATCGGTATATTTTTCCAATTTGTTAATCTCTCATATTTGTTACACATTTTTCGAAGACGACCTGCCTAATCTAGAGAAGTTGATTGTGGATGTGTGTTGAGCCTAGTGTACGAAGATGCTGATTTCTTGAGAAATGTATGGGTTTCAGTCGAAAGTCATGTTCACCTGAGTGGCTATATCAATAGGCAAACACCTCGATTCCTTGGATTAGAACCACCAGATTTTATTGTAGACAAACCACTTGACAGTGCTCGACATTTGTATCCGAGCACGGTATAATTGATCCTTATTTTGTTGAGGACAGGCATCAACAACCTGTTACTGCTAATCAAGAGCGTTATAGACAGAACATAATCATGCCTTTTGTGAGAGATTTAAGAATTTGCCGCGCACGAAATTTACACCTGAACAGGCAATGGTTTCAACAGGATGGCGCCACAGGCCATACAACCAGACGCTCATTAGAACTTCCCCATGAACATTTTGAAAACTGAATAATTTCTCGTCGATACCCTTCACATTCACCTGATCTGACGCCACTTAATGCATACATTTGGGGTATGACGAAAGAGTCAGTATTTCGCTCTGACGATGCGCCAACGACAATTATAGAACTACTGCAAGCAATAACAACTTATTTCCAACAACTGCATCAACCACTGTTTAAGAATATGTCCAATAATCTGCAAAATCGTTATGAAGCATGTTTGCGCCGCAATGGTGCACATTTGGAATATGTAAATTACAAAAATTTAAACTTAATATTAAAATTAATTATGGTACTGTTTATTTTGGCGAATACTGTATCTGGTTTTAAAGTCTAAGTTCACTGGAAACTTAAAATATGCGATAAGGAAACACAAGATTCCTAAATATTTATAAAAAAAAAACATAACGTACTTTGAACTTGCCGAATGATAAGGCGGTTGGGTCGGCAAACGGGAGGGGTGTAAAGGGAGTGGCGTTTACGATCGTGCACCCTATTAGTGTTTAATTTTAATTGAACATTGAATAGACACTCCATCATTAATAACCTCGTTCACAGTAAAAAATGTTAAAGTTTAATAGATTGATCCTATTAAAAATAATTTACTGTGCCAGACAGACTTGACAAAATATATTACAAGAATTATTCATTTAAAGTATCTTCAGAATAGATGAAAATTATTTTTGAAAATTGCAACCTAGACCTGTCACTGTTAAAAGCATTTGTGAACTTCTCTCTGGTATTGTAGACTCATTAAAAGTTTTATAGCCGAGTAAGTAATCGCCTGGGTTGAGTAATCAACTTAACAAAACCAAGATTATAATTTAATCTACATGAGCAATTATAATTTAATCTACATGATCATGGTCAATTTGCAATACGTAATTATTGGTTATATAGCAACTACCCGGTGACATTAGTTTATGGCTGTAAATTAGTTTTTAATTTAATCATATATACATAGATAGTATCATACGTTATCCACGTATTAATAACTAACCATTCGATCAAATAATCTATAAATATGCAAGTTGAGGCCGCTATAAAATCGTTTATAATTTTTTTACAGTTACAGTTATTTATTCACAATAACTTGAAAAAACATTTGTGAGTGATATCGTGTTAAGACCGTTTTATGAATGATTTCTTTTAGACATGTTGAGACACTTTGAAGGGGTAGAAAATAAAAAGTTCATATGATTTTCGGTCACGCAGTCTGATAGAAATGCGATGTTGGAACATTGCCTGTTTATTTTTCAATATGCTGATTTTAAAGCGTTAACTTATGCCAGTTTAGATTTCAATATGCAGATAACTTGTTTTCATTATAAATAAAATAAATTATATCGATAACAATATAAAAGTAAATAAATAATTTTATAAATATAACTATAAAATCTATTATAACCATACACTTATAACACTTTTATCAATATTAAAATTTATGGTAGGGGAAGAGTGTTAATTTATGGAAAATTTATGGCACGAAAAGAGCATTAATTTATGTATATAGTTATTTCTCAATAAATATTTTTTGTTATAATGTACACCTTAGTCTTAACAAAAGTTATTCAGTGTAGTGCAATAAATTTTGTCAGTCAGTTTTAAAATTTCTAAAAAAAAGTGGTACTTTATAGTTGACCTGCATTCTTCTATTTCTTTTCCATTTTTTACTTATGGCATCAATACCAATTACATACATGCATTAAATGCATCAAATCTGCTACATTTTGATAATTGATAAGAAGAAGAAAAAAATGAAAATGTGGAGGAAAACTATAAATCTGATCGTACACAAAGCATAAATTTTGGGTTTTCATGGGGTATCGATTAATAGAAGTATATCTTAGAGATTTTAATTAATTCTTCAGTTTTCAGTTTTTATTAATTCTATTAAATTCAAAATTAATATTTTGCTATCTAATTATTATAAAAAATATTTCGTCAATTATATCAAAACAAATATGTAAAGAAATCGAATAGGTTTAATAACATTGTATATTTACATAGACGTGACATTTGAATGACATTTCAATTAATAACATACTATATTTTTACTATGTGTTGATATATCAAATAAAAATGTTTCAAGATCAAACAAACTAATCAATGAACTATGTATTTACATATGCCAAATTAATCATAACATATTTATGATTGTCTTCTAATCTTTAAACTAATTTTAATTATCTACGTCATATTTATTGTAAATTTTTCTTTATAATTGGTAAGTTGTTAAATTATATTTGAGTATTATAGTTACCGTAGTTTTTGTATCATCTAACTTAGTCACAGCTATTTTCTCCACGAGCTTGACAAACCTGTCTCGCTCATATATTTTTATATATTAAATTTAGTAAAATACTTTAGCAAATTAAGTATGTTTTATTTACATAAATTTCAATAAGTTAATTCAAACTAATAACAAGTGCAATTAATTTATTCATTTATTTAAAAAAGTTTTATTATCAATCAATTATCATTATCTACAAGTGGCTACAGTTTTGGGTAGTCCTATAACTATTCAATTAAAGCAAGTAGGCTTCCCACATTTGTTTACAAACTTTATTTTAAATTTTCAAAGTTATTTATAATTATATTTTGAACTACATTTGAACTACTAATCTTCTGAACCCTTAAAAGCAGACCTTGAGGAGCTAACCTTGAGGAGCACTGGAGGAGCTATAACTTCCGAAAGTGAAAAGGCTGTAGATATGATATACATCACTGTGCGCATTGTATCAAGGGCTTTCAAAATAGGATATGATTTTTAATTTACAGGTCCATAAATCAGTAGTCAAGCCTTAGTCAAAATTTACAAACAACTTTAGTTTAGGTACAACATATTAAATTTCAGAAAGTACCTGCCTCAGATAATTTCGTCTCTGGTGTTCACATTACTCCAAAATTCTGCGCAAATTAAAAAATACTCTTATAGAACTAAGAATTTTCAAATTGTCTCTATGATCAATTTGAATAATTCAAGTAGTACTAACCCGATTTTAATAATATTTGCTATATAGCTGTGTGGTACTTCTGTCAGATCTCATAAGAAATTAAGCTTGATTAACGTGTTTATTATAGCGTTCAAACAATTGTGATTTTCCGACTTAAAATATTTGTAATAGAATGCGACGTTGCTATATCTAAAATTTTTTGCGATATTTCCGGAACCGTTGGAGATATACAATTTAAATAAAATGCAGGGTTTTGTTAATTTTGCAGTCCCTTTTCTCGAAACTAACTCCTCAACTTTTGTTTGAAGTTTCTGATTTGATGCCGATTTGATAAAACAGTACGTTTAGTCATTCTCAAGTCACCTACATACACATCATCGAAGAATTCATTGAAGAAAATAACTATAAAACACGCACCAAAAATCCATCTCTAACATTGATAACAATATTCAACGAAATACAAGTTACAATTAAAAACTTCGCAAAATAGGATACAAATGACTATGAATTAACAAACACCAAAACTATGTAGACCGAGCTAGTTACAGCACGGAAACAGCACTTTTTCAGGTGGTTAACAGACTGGAAAAGTCAATAAATAACAAAGAGGTCGCACTGGACGCCTTCCTTAACATTGAGGGAGTGTTCGATAACACCTTCTTTGAATCAATTATGAGATGCGTGGCAGAGCGGGGCGTCGATCCAACCTGCTGAAAGTGGATCACGTCTATGCTCAAGAGCAGAATCGTACATGTCGAACTTGCTGGGTAAAGAATATGTGTGAGGGCGTTGAGGGGCTGCCCACGGGGCGGGTAGCCCCTCTACACACTGATTTTGGTGGGTTTTATTCCCGCTTTTGTGGTGCCTTTTAGTAAACGAGCTCTTGCACAGTTTGGAACAGCAAGATATTTACACCACTGGGTATGCGGATGACATTGTCACTATAACCCAAGGCAAATTCAATTCAACTGTTAGGGACCTAATGCAAGGAGCACTTAAGTACCTTGGGGAAGTAAAGTACCTTGGAGTCATACCTGATTCCAAGCTCACTTGGAATCTGCAAATTGATAGCAAAATAGACAGAACGGTTATAACCTTCGCAGTTATAAGACGTATGTACGAAAAAGCATGGGGCTGAAGTCCTGCTTGGTTCAGTGACTATGCAAGTCGGTTATTAGGCCATCCATTACTTACGGAGCACTGGTGTGGTAGAAAAAGGCACTCCAGGTAAGGCAGAAAGTGTCCTCCATACAGAGAATGGCATGTCTTGCTATAACAGGCGCTATGAAAACGACTGCTACGGCGGCGCTTCAGGTCTGCTAGATCTTTCGCCACTAGAATTGATCATACAAGCAAAGGCGGAAGCCGCACTCTTTCGGCTAAAAACCAAAACCCGAATTTAGACCGAAAATAGACTGAATACATTAATGGACTGTGAAGACTGGCTATGACCAACTCAGTTACACTGATATGGGCACCAGGGCATAGAGGCATTGTAGGTAACAAGATAGCTGATGTATTAGCAAGAAGGCATCCAGCACACTATTCATTGGACCGGAGCCGGGTCTGGGAATTTCAGTTAGCTCCATCAGAGAAGCTATTAGAAACTGAACCAATAAAAAACACATAGACTCCTGGGCAAAATCAGCACAGTAAGCGCTTTATAGAAAATCCGTGTAAAAAGAAAACCTTAGATTTGCTTAAACTTCGCAGGAATAATATCAAACTCAAAACTGGCCTGCTAACAGGGCACGCACCTCTAAGTAGAGTTAGGCTACACAGCTCTTATGTGAGTGTGAAGCTTTGGCATCCAGAAGGAGAGACCTATTTGGAGCAACGAAAGTTATATTTGAATTCGTACAAAAACGCTCACATCAGGAAATATTGAAACTGGTACAAGACACAGACTCGTGTGACTAAACGACCAGGGACAGTACAATAAGCCGTTCGACTGCAGTGCTATGGAGCGGTATTCCACAGACCGCCCTTGATAATAATTAATAATGTAGACTCTGAAAAGCAGACAAAACTGATGTTCTAATTCGACCAATCAAGACATCATTCAATGTAGCAACCAAACTACTGAATAACATATTCAACAATGACTTTAAATATAAACCGAAATATGCGATACAAACAACAAAAGAATTAACAGATTGTATCCAGAATTTAATATCTCAGATAACCATCTTTCGATGTATTCAATTTAAATATAAACGTACAAGTACAAAACACATTTATAAAAAATAAATTTATAGTCTCTTATTATGGATCAGCAAACACCACTACTAACTAAGCATAGTTTATTAATTAGATTATATTTACTGTGCACATGTATTATTCTCTGTCCATACTAGTTCAAAACATAATTGTGGTTCGACTGTAGCATAAGCGGGTGGATTAATAGAGAAATGTGTAGAGGTTCCAGTTGTATCCATAACCGAAGTAGATCCAGCGTTTGTTCCACTGGTAACACCTTCAAATGAAAAAGAAACACTAATCAAAATAGTACACAGTGTATATTGTTTTCAATCTAAGTCTCAACTCATGCACTAAAAGTAGTAATGGATTGGAACCAGTAGCCTACCGTAACTAATTTGCCAAGCAGGAACCATCTCTACTACTTCGAGGGAAGGGAGAACCTCAACTTATCATACAGTGTATTTTTATATATACTTATTAATAAAAACATATATTACAGACAATTTTTTCAATTCAATTTACAATTCAAGTACAAAGATGTGGTTTCTTATAAGTAGGAGTATAAAACATAATCTTAATTAATCTCATTCAAAACTATAATTATTAACTAAAGTTATTCTTTTATGGAATAGGTAATATATAATGTTTGAAATCGATGTGTTCTAGTTGATATCTGCCTGTTTATGTAGATTGAAATTTCTGCTCTGCTCTTGTTTTCTCATGGTTGAGCTTCTAGCTTTCTATCGACAGTTGCATGTGTTTAGTATCTATTATATCACAGAAGTAAAGTTTTACTTCTATTGTGATACATATGAGGTTTTGTTAGTCGTGCATTTGTATTTCATACAGAGTTTTGTTTTCTTTATTATGAAATTCTTAATATCTATATGTCTTTTAGTAGTTGTCCGGAGCTTTTTATCCATCTCGTAATTCTTAATAAATACATTTCATAACAATTTATTTGTTTATTTCGTAATAGAAGTATATTGTGTATTCTTTTTAAGTAGTACATAAATTTTTTTGTCCATCAGTATTTTTTCTTGTTATTTGTACGTTACGATTACGTTGAGCCTTTGTACTTGTTATGGTTAATATTGATTTATTTTTGTATTCATATTTCAGGACCTCCAATGTATATAATTCTGTTAGTTTCATGACATTATAATTTTCAAAACTTAGTTGAGTTCAGTATCTTTTAGGTTCCTTTATTATTATACTTTAATTAGGATTTTTTGGCATATGTAGATCTTTTTTGCTAATCCTAAGTATGTGCCGCCGCATACTATCAATCCATACTGTATGATGGACTAAGCTACTTCGAAGTAGACCGTTTTAATAATGTCATTATTCAATTCTTCTCTGGGTAATCTGAATACATAATAGTTTCCAAATTCTTTCCAGTAGTTTATTAATATGTAGGTACCATTTTATAGCACTATCTATTGTTATTCCGAAGTATTTGATGTTATCTGGTTTTAGTACGAGGGTTGTTGCTTTAATTTCGGGACAGATGCCATAAAACCATTCAAAAAATAGTTTTATTGACTTTCAAAATATTCTCCCCTAACAATCTATGCACTTTTTCATGCAAATAAGTAATTACCAAACATTTACTCCACTCCGAAGATGGCACGCTCATCACGGCATTATTAAACGCTTCAACTGCATCTTCTGGACTTGAAAAACGTTCACACCGCGATTTTTGGAAAAGTATGGAAGTCGTTTGGACTCAGATCACGAATGTATGGAAGATGGGTAAGTAATTCCACATTTTATGTGGTTAAATAATCAATTGTTCGTTGCGCTGTGTGGAAGCTTCTCTTATCCTGGTGTAGCATGATGCGACGTCTTCCATGGAGTTTCTCATTTCAGAGACAACTTCTGGTAAGCAAATAGTTGTGTACCACTCAGCATTCACTGTTCTGCGATATTCTAAAGGGATACTAGCGACAAGCTTAGTTTTTGATAGAGACCAAACAATCATTTTCTTCGAATTGCTCCGACTTCGAATAACTTTTGTTGGGTTTGCTTCATCTTGAAATACCTAAACAGTGATTGTGGTTTTGTTTCAGGTCCATAAGAATATATCCAAGGCTGTTTTTGAGATTGTTGATCGACCTTCACGAAATTCATCACTAACTCTGCTCTGACCAAATTTAAATTCTTGATACCACCGAAACACAGTTTTTCTTGATGTTGGCTCGTCACCAAGAGCAGTTTTTAGATAATCTAAACACTCTTTTTCATTTTTCTGCAATCGAAAATAAAACAGAATCATTGCTCGAAAATGTATTTTCTTTTCGATTAGCGTTACTTTAAAATTAAATAACACTCGAACTGCTCACTACATTAAACTTCTGTCACTTGTGTTTATCACAACAAATGTCAAATTTCACAAATGCTCATGCGTTAAACATGCGTGAAATTAAGGCAGCAACCCAGCAACCCAGGAAAAATGAAGGCCCCAATACCGTTCCTTGTGATACTCCTGCTTTAACCTTGGTGTATCCGCTTAATGTGCAATTAATGCTAACTACCTGTTTTGTAGATAGTTTTGGATGATATCATATGCTGTTCCTCTACGTCCAGATGTGTATGCTCCCTCCAGCAGTTGTTGGTGTAATACACTCTCCAATGATTTTTATATGTCAAAGAATATGCCTATATTAGGTTTCCCATTGTCTATTGAGTTATATACTATTAAAAATTGAGTGATATATTGTATTAAATTAACCGTAGAAAGTATTATCCTATAATTTAAATTGAATATTTACCGTGAGATGACATTCCTACACCGGCTGCGGTTGTAGATGAAGATGCAGGCAATGGAGTATGTGTAGCGTTGGTTATAGTTCCAGGCCCAAGAGTAGCCAATCGTGAAGTACGCATCAACCACGAAGTACCACTTGTAGGAGCAGTTCCTGTTGTACTTGAGCCCGATGTTCCACCAAGTGCTGCTGGTGAAGGTAATGGTGTATTGCTCCGACTAGTTCTTTTTTTTTTAACAAAACAAAAAATATTACTGTAGTTATATATTTGACAAAAATGACCTCTACACGACGTCAAACTTAGGATAACCAGAAAATGCATATGGAGATATGTTTTTTTATCTAATAATTCCTAATTATTCCAAAACACATTTGCCAACAAAAAATAAACTTTGTTTACTTATAGGAGCATTGTGACGGAAGCAGCTGACTTCTATTATTTCATCAGAGCTGAGATATTCCAGTTTTCTCTAATATTGACTTTTTTGCTAAAAAAGGTATATGTAAATTCAACTCTGGTACCAAATGCATATCGTTAATGTACAATTCATCTTCCAAATCGAAGTTAATGTTGTTTAGTAACATTTTTCAATTTAATTAAGAAATTAATAAATTTATTTATATATCAACGTATAACTTCATTACAAATAAAACTAGTAAATGTAATAATGACGAACAGTGTATAAGAGTATTAATATATGAAGAACTACTGGTATATTATTAGTATATTTGATAACCCAATCTTGGGAACCTAAAGTATTTTTGGATTTCATTTTGTTTAGTGCTGATTTATATTCCTCCCTTTGCATCCTTGTTTGATCCCATATTATCATACCACTACTAGCAATTGATTTTGACTTCTTCAGAACTTTCCGCACATCATTCGGAGAGCTTAATTTTATTTGAAGTTGCTATTTCTTAATTTGTTGCTATTTCTTTTGTCTATCCTTCTGACTGTCTTAATTTCTAAGTCACTCAAATCCATTTTATGAAGTTAACTCTTAGCCAGCTTTAGATAAAAACTAATTCTTTCTGATATATTGTTTGATTCAGATTCACCGGGTTCGAAAACCGTTATATTATTTAATTTTTCCGTCCGATCACTGACTTCTTGTATTATATTGGATATTAAGCCTGTGTTCTTTGTATTTATTTCCTTCTTCAGTAACTTAATTTCATTTTTAAATTTATTATTGTCTTCAATTTGTAGTTCAATGCATTTAATATATTATTGTAATTCTTCTCCATGGATACCAGTTTATTCATTAGGTCTTTGTTTGTGAAATTATTTTTATTTAGGCTCCCCGAAATTGAAGGGCCCATTACTGAATAATTCATGTCGTCGTCAACGTCAATTGATGTACCTTCATCACTTTTTTGGCAGCACTAACTTCGTTTATTATTACCTATCTCTATGATTTCCACTATGCACAGATTGCTACATTTTTTCTGGTGCCAGTTGAGACATTTAGAAAAATTTAATGTACTGGTATAAGTTTAAATACAACAGATATCCAACCTGTGATTAATCTTTTGTATGTGAACTTATACAGAAACATTAACAAGTTTTTTTAACTTTTCTATTTTCCTGCACATTTTTCAAGTGAATTGGGCTTGTAATTAAAGGACGAGAACTATGAATAATTGATTCCTAGAAACTAAAGACTGAAATACTGATGAACTATCGATGAAGTACCTAGTTATGATACTATTTACTATAACTTATTACTATTATATTGTAAGTTACTATTTACTGATATGTACTTTTTTGGTATATATATATATATATACATATATATATAAATTGAATATAATGATTTTGGTTTTTATAGCCACTAAGGCATATATAGTTAATTTTTGTAGGTAAGTATCATCAGCTATGACAAAAAATGTCTTAAAAAAACTTCATCTATTATTTATAAAAGATATTCGGCATCTTCTTATAGTAGCATCGGACGCAACGTTTTTTAAAAAACCACGTCCTTCCTCGCTACGCTACAAGTCGGACTGACGAAAGAAGTGAAAATTTGTATTATGAATATTAACTTTTTATATGCAACTCCCATTACACACACACATATATATATATATATATATATATATATATATATAGGTAGATGAAATGGGTAAGTGACGATTTGTAAAATTTGCATGATGATATATAGGTATTACAATACCTTAATGGGAAGAATTATGTGAGATAAGGCAACATTGATAGATCTAATAGATATATTATACAGTAAACATGGACAATTTTGCCATTCAAACCCCCAGCCACGTTCTATCTCGTTCATACGGAAATGTCCACATAGACAATATAAACTGAATATAAAGATTCTAATTTTTATAGTCACCAAGGCATAAAAACTATAATAAATTTTTGGAGGTAAGCAATATCAGCTATCACAACAAATGTCTTAAAAAACGACTTGCACAAGTTGTATGACGTCATTTCACCTATTATTTATAAAGGATCTTCAGCATCTTCTTATAGTAGCATCGGACGCAACGTTTTTTAGAAAACTACGTCCTTCCTCGCTACGTTACAAGTCGGACTGATGAAAGAATTGAAAATTTGCATTATGAATATTAACTTTTTAAATGCAACTCACATTACATATATATATATATATATATATATATATATATATGTAATGAAATGGGTAAGTGACGATTTGTATCAGTAATTGCAAAGAAACATGAATCAATCGTCGTTTAAAATGAATCCGTATATTTCAAAAGTACTTAATAAAGTAAAAAACGCAGCAAAAAATTCGGGTATGAAAAAATAAATTAAATTATTATAATTGTTAAATATTAATATCAAGTAACATATTAATATCAAATCAATTACCTAATAGGACGAAAGGGACTTTGATTCCTCGATGGCAATTGACCTGTTGAACTTCCAGCACTATTCGGATGCGTAGCAAATGAACTCAGACGATTTGAGGACATTTTAAATCCGTCAAAAATGGATGCATGCATTTTCCCCTAAGATAAAATTTACTTGTTACATATTGCTAAAACGAAACTTTAAGTAATAGTACTAGTAGTAATCGTATCAATAGTAGTAGCATAACTGTTATTGACATAAAAAAGCCCACAAAACACATTACATCATCCTTCAATAGTACATCACCCAAAAAAACAAAACATCGGGTAATAGTAAATAAAAGATAGACTTCTGACCATAAATCATACAAAAACAATAGGAGAACACAATGTCCCCCTCTTTTTTGTTTTCGTTTTCCCTTCCCGCTACATTTGTTTTAAATTTTTTTCCTCTATTCAATATTTTATTCATGATCCTTGTCTTCTTTGCTTCTGGTCCCAGATGTACCTCCAATTCTCCCTTTCTCTGCATTTCCCAGATCAACCATTGGCTTGACTTTATCCAATAATCCCACGTTTCCTCCTCCCTTCCACATATTCTCCATTTCCTGCCACACTCGTTGAACCAACCAATAACTATTTCCTCTTTCCATACTACCACATCTGAACATTGCTATCATTATGATTAGATGAGTTTTGCTATCATTATGATTAGATGAGTTACTCCAAATAGCTTAAAAAACCCAGACCGGAGCAGATACGTATTTGCAGTATTAGGGTAACTTTCATTAGTACTTCCTTTTAGTAGTCGTTCGTAGACTTGGACCTAACAACTACACCACGTCTGGATATTTTGCGAGATTTCTATTTCCAGTATAGTTGCGTTTTAGACGCAAAAGCACAGCTCTGATTGGTTAACACAGATACTGCGCTATAATTAGAATATGGTAAATAATCATGTGTGATATTTGTAACGATTTCATTACTTCAAATAGATGTAAAATAAAGTATGATATATTTTTGTTTATTCTTTTGCTTTATTTAATAATATTTATATTATTCGTGACAGTATATTCTATATTGTGTCCTTTTTCATGACAGCATATTATATATTGTGTACTTTTCTGCGCTTAACGGAAGAGGTATTTCATACTGATACCTTGAGGGTCTTCCGTTAAATGAACGTTCCGACCGCCTACATATCATTTTCTTCTGCCGATTGATGTAGACTACAAACTGATATTTTTTAAAATCTGGAAATGTTTGCGTTTCTTTAAAATTGGTGTTGAATCTTAATTATATTTTCCAAATGTATGAAGTCCAGAGACCAAAGCAAATGTGGTTTTAATATTTTGCAACAGCGTTGATAGGTACTCATAATTCTTCAGTATTTTCCCTGAGATTATTTTCCAAAAATGTGAAAGCATTCCTTAAGTCAAAAATGGTTTCGGGCTGTAATTCGTTTGGTAGCAACTCGTTCGATATTTCAATTTGACTATTTTGGGCATCCTTCTGATTAATAGCGTTATCAATTTCTATAGAGACAAAACCGCTTTGGGCAACATTCTGGCTAATAGCGTTATCACTTTCAATAGACAATTGTCTCTTTATATTTCTCAAAAATGTCATCCATCCATCAATTGAACAAGTTTTGAACATTAAATTTAACGCATTAAATTGAGTCTTTTTTAACTTACAGGTGACTGAAATATCTTTTTTAAAATTAATCATTTAAAATTCATTTTTACGTATTTTCTCCTCGGTAAATAAACAATCATGTGATAATTGACATTGGGTAACGACAAAGAAAGTACAACCAATCAGATCGTAGACATGCCAATCAGAGCTGCGCTTTTGCGTTTATCACACAAATGTTCTGGGAATAGAAATCTCGCGGATATTTCAGCTATTTCAAAATTCGTATTAAATGTTGCACGTCGGTTATTTACAGCTTTTTTCTTAACAAGTAATGTATTTCTTGTTAACGGAACTAACCCAGTTGAGACAAATCAGTAGGTGTTGATTCCCTTCAACAACCG
>WYDF02295533.1:0-15942 GCA_009867245.2 Adranes taylori | reverse complement strand
TCGAGCTATCGCTGTCTAATGGATTTATTATAATATCATCCATTACAACTTCTACTTTACCATTTACTTCCCAATATGCGTTTTCTAATCCAATTATGTGCTCCACGTATTTATTCCAGTCAGTGGCACTAACGGAATCTAAAGCGTTGCAAATTAATTGGAAAAGATCTTTCATACCAAATTGACCAGTAATATTTTTTTCTTTCAAGTATCTTTTTACTTGAGCCCAGACAATTTCAATAGAATTTAGCTCGCACATATATGGCGGTATTCTTCAAACGGTATGAGCGTGTGCTTTTAAAATTGCATCAATTATGATTTACCTTCAGGCTTATTACGTTTTATAATCTCATAAAGATCAAACTTTGTGTCATTGATATTAAATGACAAATTTTGTAATTGCAGCCAAGAAATCATTTCTGATTTTGTAGAATTCTTAATTGGCACCTTATTTACTGAAGAAAGTAATATTTTTTCTGAAGAAAGTAATTGATTTCCTTTTATAAGACTACTCCACTTTATAGTACATACTTGTATAATAATCCAGAAAAAATTTCAATCAAAAGTATTAAGTAGGAAAAGCGGTAGAACTTCGCGCGATTTACAAAAAAACGATATTTTCGTTCAAGACGGTCGCATTCCTCTTAACGAGTCAGTTTCGAAAAAAAAATTAAAATTTTCGAAATTCTTAAAAATTTTTAAATCTACTTGTAAAATTGAGGGATAAACTGAAATTTTGTTATTGCCAGAGATTTAAAAAAAAATTTAAGAAAAAGATTTTTTAAGAGATTTAAAAAAAATCATTCCATTAGCTCGTTCTGATGTTCTTCCAGAATATATGAACATAATCGCATATAGAAATATCTTCATAAATGAATATAATTTGTAATAACTGGTAATATAGGAGATTATTCTAACAATTTGTATTTAAGGACTTTTTCAATTTTGAAAATTATTTTTATTTTCAAAATTTTTAAAGATTTTAAAATCTAATATTTTTCAAATTTTTTTTTTCCAAATATACAAAATTTAACGATTTTGCCCAAAATCATTATAAAATATTTTTCAAACTTTAAAATTTGAAAAATATTTATCAAAAATCTAAAAAAAAATCTATCCCACTATTTGCATTTAACGACTGTCAGTTTCGAAAAAAAAATAAAAATTTTCGAAATTATTAAAAATTTTAAATTCTACTTGTATAATTAAGGGATAAACTGAAATTTTGTTATTTCCAGAGATTTAAAAAAAAGATTTAAGAAAAAGATTTTTTAAAAGAGATTTTAAAAAAATTATTCCATTAGCTCTTTCTGATGTTCTTCCAGAATATATGAACAAAATCGCATATAGAAATATCTTCATAAATGAGTATAATTTGTAATAACTGGTAATATAGGAGATTACTTCTAACAATGTGTATTTAAGGACTTTTTTAATTTTGAAAATTTTTTTTATTTTCAAAATTTTTAAAGATTTTAAAATCTAAGATTTTTCAAATTTTTTTTCCAAATATACAAAATTTAACGATGTTGCTCAAAACCATTATAAAATATTTTTCAAACTTTAAAATTTGAAAAAATATTTATCAAAAATCTAAAAAAAATCTATCCCACCATTTGCATTTAACGACTGTCAGTTTCGAAAAAAAATTAAAATTTTCGAAATTCTTAAAAATTTTAAAATCTACCTGTATAATTGAGGGATAAACTGAAATTTTGTTATTGCCAGAGATTTAAAAAAAAAGATTTAAGAAAAAGATTTTTTAAAAGAGATTTAAAAAAATCATTCCATTAGCTCGTTCTGATGTTCTTCCAGAATATATGAACATAATCGCATATAGAAATATCTTTATAAATGAGTATAATTTGTAATAACTGGTAATATAGGAGATTACTTCTAATGATTAAAGTGTGTAGAGCAAGATTTATTTGGATATTCCTTACATCTAACGACGTTTTGTTTTCTAACAAACACGCATCCGTTCCTGATGAAATATTTATGAAAATACTGAAAACATAACAAGCCACTTAATCCGCGCCATTCTTACTGTACAATTTCAAACACTTCTCTGTAGTTTTCTCTACAACCCTTTGCCCTTTGTACTCATTTAATATGCTTTTCTAAATCAGTAGCGCTGTAGGTTAGAATTTTTATATTAACACTAAATATTTCAATTGATCCATGAAATATTTACAGCAGTCAATTAAAATAAATAATAATAGGTGCCAGATTTTTGAATGAAATATCGCGGGTGGAGGAGCAGCGCCAACTAGATTGTTCTCTCTTCCGTGTCCTTTTTTTTTTGAAGCGGTCCCCAAGCATTCATGAGCAAGCGAAAGAATAATTCTGACATAATTTGAATATCAGTTCAGTTATCATATTTTCTTTTAATATACAGGCTGTGTACGTTCTAATAGAGACAATATTGCTATCTTCTAAACTAGAAGAGATAAAGAAACTGTTACAGAATTGTTCTTATCAACGCAGGATCGTATTTTTTTACTGCTATACTGCTTTATGTTTTATTATGTTTATTTGTAACAAAAAAATGCTCGTTGCATGAGATAATGCAGGATTGAATTAGACATTTGCAGATCTTAATAATATAATAAAGTACTTTAACACATAAATGATGTACGCAATAACGTGGTTATTGTTCTATAATATTTATAACTTCATATGTATAACTAGAATCGCGATTTTAATTTACTGATAATGTACAGCTTCTAGTTATAATGCCAAAATTGTTAGGATGATTCCATACCATATCACAAATAGCAAGTAAAAAATCGCGAACAAAAGATATTTTGATTTATGACATTAATTTGCTCTTCTGATTAGATTTTCGCTTCTCTTCTGCTTCTCCAGGACGTTAAATGGTTAAGGTGACGAAGACGTGCACATGGTATGAAATAAGTTGATGATAACACAATATAATTTGTGTATCGAAGAAAATGAATTTGTAGGATGTATTCCCTGTCGTCAAAGTAATAGCGGAACAATCGATGGCGCTGCTTTTCACGTACTTCTGGAGTTGTATCTCTGCCATCTCAGTTGACTCGGGCCGTTGAGTGGTAGTCCTCCCTCTTCTTTTGACGTTGATCTCGCTGCCTCGTTGACGAAGATTTGTCAAGGAAGGGTTATAAAATATGACTGAAGGAAATATGAAATGAGAACGAAAGATTCATTTCATCTCGCTGAATCTTTCGTTCACATGACGAGAGAACGAAAGATTCAGCAGAAAATTATTTATGTATATACCTGACCTGATGTTATAACAATTTTCTACTGACTTTGTTGAATTGTATTTAAATTTTAAATAAAATAAGCGATTTTTCGTGGGCGCTTACTTAGAACAAAATTAGATTTAAGAGTGCGAATGCCGCTCGCTCTTCAAGAATAAGTTTGGCCACTTAATGGAGAATTATTATCAATCGAAAGGTGCGAAAGTGCTCACTCGTAGACGATCGGAACAAGACCCAAAATGCTCAATTAACTCTGATTTGAGTGGGTCCTTTCATTTGAAGTTAGTTTCAATAACTTCTGGTGGGCGGATGATCGGTGGCACTTTTCATAGTAGTTGAACGTGACTTGACGGAAATTTCTGCTAAAATCTTTAGGAAGTGCAGAACTACTACGAATGAAAATATTTTTTTCCGTTAGGAATCTTAAGGAACCATAACTCAAACAACAAGAAATTCTATGCGGGCATAAGTTGTTCTCCAATCAATTGCAAGCGACAAGCGCTACCCCAGTCAATGCAGAAGCCAGTCAATGAAAAATAATGATGTATTCAAATTGAAGAATATCGCGGTAATATTTCCGCGAAGACAAACAATTTCACAGGTATGTGTATATGGAATTTCTAGCGACGTCCAAGTTGCAAAATAATACATCTTGATATATGTATGAGTGAGTAAGCTCGCTTCCTTAATGAAGTAATTATGATAAATGTTTTAAACGTGTATGTTCAATACTAGCTTCCGTGTAGCTTTTCGCGTCATAGGCGTTAAACGTCGCACTTTGCATTTTGTAATTTCTAAAATTTGCTCTAGAATTCTTGTTTCCGATAATAATAAAAAACTTTAAAAAGTAGTTTAAAAATGGTTCAAATAGACAAATAGTTCTTAGCAAGTGGACAAATAATTCATATTTTGATATTTACTCATAAATAACGTACGGCATTGTTACTAATATTTATCCATAATTATTTTAAATCTCGATATTCCCGTTAGATCGGAGAAAGTTCCTACCTAAATTTCTAATGAACACTTCTAAGATTTCTCTATCCTAATAACGGAGAGTAAAACAAACTTCTAAACAATAAGATGCTTATCCTGTATTGTGTCATTCGTATTTACAAATGCATCAAGTTTCGTCCTTTTAAAGGAAACCTGAATTATTTAGAAATAGAGGAAAAGGGCAAATGCAAGCGAGTTAAACAAACACCGACTGAAAGTGCTATAAATTGTGAAAGAGCATGTAAAATTATCATTTATTTAAAAGTGATCCTTATTTTTTTCTAAATTAATTTTGCCAAGAAATATGTACTTAGTGAAGATATTATTTATTTTTGAAGTTGGTCAATTGCAATGATCTCGTGTAAAAAGTATATAAGTGACGTAATTCCCGAAATTTTTTATTTTTGTACATTTCTCTAAAATTAATTAGTTTAAAAGTACTAAAATATCAAGGAAATGGTTTTGGGTTGAAAGGGGAGTGTGGCAAGGATACCCTTTGAATACAATAGGAGTTTATCGGCCGTTTGTTAATTCGAGGTGTGTGTGACGTATTCAAATCTTAAACCCCTTAAACACTGATCGTTGTACAAATAAATTGGAAGCCATATACCACTCTGGAGGGGGCTCCCAAATTTTGAAAACCATAAAAGTTGCAAAATGCCCAGAAGAATATTGACGAATTGAAACTTCATAATCAAACTATGGACGCAATTGCGATTGTAAATAAAGTAAACGGATTATTTTTAAAATCATACAAGAAAGGTTCAGGTCTATATCTGTTTTAAAGGTTTAAGCTTTAAAAGTATTTGCAGAAAGGTTTAGGCTTAGGTCATATCCAGAAAACTAACAAAGCCTTAAAGAGCGCTTACCGATACAGATATTCGAAGAGCAGCAAGACATATTATATAGGTTCGCGGCATTTTCATGCGGGATATATTACCGTGTAAACCTCATATGCTGCCCGAGATTTCTGAATGATGGAAGCGAATGTGCCTTAATAAACTTAGATTCTCTTCGAGCACCTGGATCACATTGTGTTTGTTATAGAAAGCATGGAAGCATTATTGACTATTGCGATTCATTTGGAAATTTTCGACCATCAAACGAACTCGTAGAGTAGATGTCCCTTAAGTTTGTCCACAGCAATAATTCCACAGCAATAATTACAGATGCAATAATAGCAGATGTCCACAGCAATAATTACAACAGCAATATTAATTGTGATAGTAGAGCAGTGATTCTATTAACATTGACGTTCGAGAAACTGATAAGAAAATGGTTATGGATAAGAAGGAACGCTTTTTGAATATCAAAGAAGCTACGAGATAATGTAAAAGAAATATATGAAGCAGCAAAGATTAGAACAAGAGTTAGAGAATATATGTGAGGATGGTTTAAGGTTGAAAGGTGGGGCAAGGATGCCCTTTGAGTGCAATCGGAATTTATCGATCGTTTGTTACGTCGAGGTGTGATGTGACACCGTCAAATCCTAAACGTACTGACTGTTGTATAAATAAATTGGTAGGCATACTGCTCTGAAGCTATGGCGGGAGGCGTTCCCAAAGACCATACAGGCTATAAGCACTAGAAGAACATTGACGAATTGAAATGTCGTAATCAAACTATGGAAGCGATTGCGATCGGAAAGAAAGGAAATGGATTATGTTTTAAACCGTACAAGAAAGTTTAGGTCTATATTTGCATCCATATCCGAAAAAACTAACAGAATCACTAGCTTAAAGAGCACTTACTGATACATATATTCGAAGAGCAGCAAAACCTATTAAATATGTTCGCGGCGTCTTCATGCGGAATAAATTACAAGAGTTCATCTTATGACCTTTTTTGGCCAAGTATATTTCCTTGGTTACCTTCAATTGGCAGGTACTTCGTGTTAAGACTTTTACCTTTCTGTAAAGGTCTCTAGGTTCATTTTCGTTTTTGTGGGGCTTTCTATTTGTGGATGTTATATATGTGCTCTTATCTTCGTTTAAACCTTAATTCATGTCTTTTGTTAATCTATTGTGTTTTTGTATGTCATTCTTATCTATCATTCCATTTGCTTTGATTATTTGACGTTCTTTGATAAGTGTCCATGTGTGCTGGGATATCTATGGTTCGGTTAAGCCTCTCTTATCGGTTTATACCGGTTTCTTAGATTTGGCTTCTCATAGTGCACCATAGCTTATCCGCTTCGAGTTCAATGTGTGTTCTCTAGTGATTATACGTAAAGCTGTAGTAGTTGTTTCCCGGTATGTATTGTTGGATCCCAGCTCCCATTTGTTATTTGATTGTGTCTTCTTAGGAGGTTTTCTTAGTCTCAGACTTACTTCTGCTATTAAGGTGTTATGGTTACTCGTACAATCCATTCCTTGATAAATCTTCACGTCTTTTATTGAGGTTTTCCACCTTCCTTTTACTATTACGTGGTCAATCTTGTTCTTTGTAAGGTCATCAGGGGATCTGCACGTGTACAGATGACGAGGGTGATTCTTGAAGCACGTTTTTGTGATAACAAGGTTATTGTCTACACAGAAGTCATCAACAGTCTTCCTCTCTCGTTTGTTTCACCCAAACCGTATCCACCCATTACAGTTGACCAATGATCATCGTCGTTAGTGTTACCTACTTTACCGTTGAAGTCTCCTATTATAAGCAATAGTTCCCTATTTGGACTGCTGGTTTTATTCAGATCACCATAAAACTTCTCGATTTCGTCTTCTGTGGACGAGGAATTTGGGGCATATTTACATTCAGGTTAACTGGTTGGCGCTCTAAGATTGGCAGAAACTATCCTTACGGCTTTGTAGTCAAGTACTGCATCCTTTATGGTTTTACTTATTATTATTGCTACTCCATTAATGGATTGTTGACTTTTGCTAGAGCAATTATCATGTCGTTATTCATATTTTAATATATACTATCAAATAAGTAATCGGAATGGTGAACTTCGGACCTTACTGAGCAAAAGTGTCCGAGAATCGACCACTCAGCATTCACTAATATTTTAATACATTCTATCCACTTATTACCAGTTCCATCTACTTATTACCATCATAGGGATTTATTACTTTTGGGAACCTTACGTACTTTTGTCTCAGATTTACATATTTAAACTGTAGTCAAATACTATATCAATAATAAATAAAAAAAAAATAATTGTATAAATTATGTATAATTACGAACAAATTTTATGGAAATCAAATTTTCCTTTGTAGCCTACAACGGTTATTAATTTTTATAGTATATATGTGTATGTGTGTTGTGTTTGTGGCTATGTGTATCTAATAATTACAATTAGAATTTTTCGTGTCTTAGAGTCATTTCAAAACTATAACTAAGTTATTGTAGGTTATATTCGGATGTCTCTATTTAAATTGGTGTAATTTGTGTATAACCTGAAATTATGGAAATTTGACATTAGATTTTATACGGTTGTATACTTAGATGAAATTTGTATGTATATTTGTTTCGATATTAAATTATACAAGAGAAGTTTCAAATATGTACTTAGATAATATATGGACTTGGTTGTCGTATTTGAATTTTAAAATAATGTTGTCGGGCGAAGACATAATTTCTTGATTTCTTACTGAGTCTTACTTTTAATTTTTTGTTCAATATATCAATAATCCTTTGCCAATTGATTTGTTTTCTAAACTAATATTTTCTATATGTTTTTCTTATTTATATCTCCTATTTACTCAATGAGGCTGTGCTACAGACCCTTACTGTGCATGCTCCGAATTTATTTTTTGTGGAGAGAGAGATTCGTATATTATTTATCTATTCCTATGTCTTCTTATATATCTATCATTTAATTACAAGGATCACAAAATATGACCCTTGTCCGTTGACTACCCTAACCATATGTTCAAGGTTCCCCAAGAATTAGCGTACATTCCTCCATCTCTCTTTAACACATTGTTAACCTTTAATAGTCTAACATATTTTCCATTTACTGAAAGGGCCTGTGCTACAGACCCTTACTGCGCATGCTCCGAATCTATTTCTTGTGGAGAGAGAGATTCATATATTATTTGTCTATTCCTATTCCTATGTCTATTCCTATGTCATATATTTATACGTTATTTATCATTTAATTACATGGGTCACAAAATGTGACCCTTGTCGTTTACTGGCGCATTTACCCTAACCATCTGTTCAAGGTTCCCTTAGAATTAGCGTACTTTGCTCCATCTTTCTTTAATAACCTCTCTTTATGCAGTAAGGGAGAAGGGTCACATTTTGTGACCCTTGTTATTAAATGATAAATAACGAATAAATACTTAAGAAGACATAGGAATAGACAAATAATATATGAATCTCTCCACAACAAATAAATTCGAAGCATGCGCAGTAAGGGCCTGTCGCACAGGCCCTTTCAGTAAATAGGAAAGATGTTAAAAGTGTTAAAGAGATATGGATGAAAGAGATATATTAGAGAGATAAATTTTATAATTAAAAATCCGAAAATGTTTTCGAGTGTTGTTGATATCTGATAGCGTATGAAAGGGAAGGAAATGTAAGAAGAACTTGAGGTTACAGCAGTTTTTGTTTCTTAACTATTTTTTTCCTTATTTGCCACCATTAGGCTTTTGCTGAGAAGCTTCAGACCAAAATATGTGCACCAGGAAATGTAAGTTTGAAGTTTTCTACAAAAGTTTGTAACCAGCTATTTTCAAGCTGGTTGTATTTAAAACTTCAAGAGCAGCGTATTAGTCGATTTTTGGGCTCTGGGTTTTGCAAACGTAGGAGAATACAATTAATTAATTAATAATGATTATTACCTGTTGTTCAGGAGTACTTCCTTGTGGGTTTGAATTGATTATTTGATTACCTTGTGGAGTCTTGCAAGCACTCTATGTAGCGCAGGAAATAATGTTGTTATTGCCTGATGATCTAGTTGTGTTATGAAACTTCGGACAGATTAAATGCAATGTTATCGCCAAGATCTGCTTGTACCTTGTTGTATTCTTACCGGCTTCAACAGAGTTGTTATCAATTTAAATCATGGTGAGAATTTTCCATTAAATATTTTTGTATTAGATTAGTTATTGTTATAATTCTGTGAAGTCGGACTGTGTATGCAGAAGGGCTTGACATCGACTCTCACCGCTCCGATAAACGAGTTATGGGAAATTTGAGATGCAAGGCGTGACATAAATTGATTCATCTTGTTTCGTAACAATTAATCTGTTCCGAGAATTGAATTAAAATCAGATAAATTGCTATTGTCTTGCATAATTTAAGTTTTCCGTATTATTGCCCGAATTCGGAAGATCTTGGTACTTGAAAAACTTCCAAGAGATCGACTCCACTGTTGTCCGGGAGATGTCGCCGTTGTCTCTGTATTTAGAAATGTGATGTGATTTTGGGAACTTGTGGCGTTCCGATACTGGTCTGTGTTTGATCCAACGGAAATTGGATAGCGTCCCTGGAGTTCTGAGGAGTGGGGATCCTTCTTGCTTAACCAAATTGAGAAATCCGGAGTTGGGGACTCTCCTTTGAATATTGGAGTCGAAAAGAAGCCAAATTGTGGTTCTTCAGTAAATGAAATCGTCCTAGTTTAAAATGTCGCTGTACGTGCGAAATAATAGCGAAAAATGTTCTGTGGTTTTTAAAGTAAGGCATTAGACATATTTGGCTGGCGTAGCCCGACAAAGGCTTGAACGTGCTGCGAAGGCTTGATTGTTGTTATTTGCATGTTCTCATCGTAGGAATGATTTAAAGAAATTTTAAACAGCATGTTCGTGTGATCTTTGGTGCCAAACAACAATTTTGATGTGGCAGTAAGTAGCACGTGCATCCGAGCCTTGGATGTCTTCGTTGGCGACGAAGGACGTAGCTGTTGGAGACTTTCCAATTCCTAGAATTGTAACACCTGTCGAGTCCTTACTATATTTAGTAGTTCATATACTATTTAACCGTTAATAAACCATTTTGAAGTTAATATATTTAGTGGTTGTATATGGTATTTAACCGTTCATGTTCTATTTTCCAGTTAATGTATTTAGCAGTGCTATACTATTTAGCCGTTTATATACCATGTTGCCGTTAATATATAAATGATTTCTGGACGATTTTCATGACATGCAAGAGGAATTATTGTTATTTGTGAATTTTACTTGTGTTCGCTCCCTCCAATTTTTCGAGATTTAGATACAAGTCTCTGGTGCCAATTTAACCGCGAACGGACGCCTCATTCCACGTATGTATTTGATCTAATCACGAAGAAGCCTCAGGAATGCCGACCTAGCCGCGGAATCCCATCTTCAGCGAGGGTAATTATCGTTCCCCGAAGAGAGCGGGTTATAAGTTGTCCAACAATTGTTCCATCGACTTCGGTTATTTCGGCACCACATTAGAAATGGACCTCTAAATAAATACGTGCTTCCTCCTCCTGAAAACTAGCGAGGAAGCACCCATTCTCTTTATTTGTCATAGCGCCAGGCATTGATACAATGTTTCCACTTTTAAGGAACTGACTCAAACTAATCCTTAGCTGTTCAACTCATCCATCGAGGTTATCTTATTACCACTATACTACTTTCATTTTATTCGTTTATTTGCAACATAAAAAATGCTCGGTGCATGAGATTTTACAGGGTTGTGCTAGAATTCGCTGATCTTATTATAACTCAAAGTACTCAAACACTGAAATTATGTTCGCATTAACGTGGTGCAAGAATTTGATTTATTGTTCTATAATAGTTATAACTTTATATGTATGACTCTAATCGCGATTTTAATTTACTGACAATGTATAGCTTCTATTTTATAATGTAAAAATTGTTAGGATGATTCCATATTCCATTATCAAGGTAGCAAGTAAAAGTAGCGAACTAAAGATATTTAGATTAATGATAATTTATTCTTCTGATTGGATTTCGACTTGTCTTTGAGTTCTCCACTACGTTGGTGTAAGTAAATGGTTGAATGCTGAATGATTAACGATTAAACCAACCAGTTAACATGACAAAGGTGTGAAAATGATGTGAGATATATTGTTGACGGATCTTCACGTGACTCAAGAGTTGAACTCTGGCATCCTCGTTATCTTGGTGTGTTGGGCGGTTGGCGTCCCTCTCCCTTTGACGTTGCTCTCAATGCTTTCCCGTTGACGAAGTAGTTGTCAAGGAAGAGTTACGAAATATTGATATGAGTGAATGAAATGAGTAGTGAGTGACGAGAGAACGAAAGATTCAGTAGAAAATGAGTAATTTGTTGAATTTAATTTTAATTTTAAATAAAATTAAGTTGGTGGCGCTTACTTTGATGCTAATCAGATTCAAAGTGCGTCACTCTGCAAGAATCAGTTGGTCACTTAATGAAGAATTATTGCTGATAGAGCTGTGCGAGATTTTCACTCATAAAGTATCAGAACAAGACCTAGAATGTGTCTAATTAACGCTGGTTTGGGTAGGTCTTTATGTATGAAATTAACTGAGAAGAAGCAACTTTAGGTGCTCGGCTCGCCGACGACACTTTTCGTCGTGGCCGGTGGAGCTTAGGCGTGGCTTAAAAAAAGTTCTGGTTCCTTGTAAAGTTTCTACAAATGAAAAGCATTTTCCATGATATCATAAAATGTTCTCCAATCCGATTAAAGCGAACTTGCGGGCTGCGCTACCCCTCTCAATGCAGAAGCCAGACAATCCAAAAAATATATGTGTAGTTGAATCGCAAAGATATTTCCGCGAAAGCAAACAATTATACGTGTATGAATATATGTAATTGCTCGAGACGTCGCGTACAATGATGTATCAGGCTACGAGATATTACACCTTGATATGTGTGAGTGAGTAAGCTCGTTTCCTTGATGAAATAATAATGATAAATGCGCTGGTAGCTGAAATCCACGATGTCGGTGTAAGACCGCGATCTTTGCGAAATAATGCTTTTTCATACGAATGTATGGCTGATTTTCTCCGCTAGCGAATGTTTCTCGCTCTTGGTATGTATGTGAGCTGGTTTGCTATTTTCACGTACGTTTCTTTGGCGCGTAAGACATTTGTGTTCAAAACGAATGTTCAATACTTGCTTTCCGCGTCACATGGGTTAAACATCGCAATTTTCATTTCGTATATTAAATTATATCTGTTCAATTAAATTTAATTGGTCTAATTATATTATTCTAGAGGATTATTTATATGTTAATTAATTAGTATAATAAATTTACAAAGGATATGTTAAAAAATAAGTTGTAGGTTGTTACTAATATTTACAATCTATTACATTTTCCAATGATAATAGCCTTTTTGATATTATTATATTATGCTGATATTAAACTTTTTTGGTTTAAATCGATATGCTTTGAAATGGAAAGCTGCATTTCCAGTAAACATTTATTTTTCTTTGAATTTGATTATATTAGTCTACAGTTATTTAAAAACAGTGTAATAATATATTCAATAACATACACTTAAGCGCAAAAGTTTTATATTGAATAATTGTTATAATATTTAGTATAACATAATATGTTATTTCAATATTCATAGTAGGATCTGCATTGATATATGATAGATTTTACCCAAAGAAAGAACCCGAAGAATTTGATGTACGATTTCTCATTTGGTGGTCTATAAAATGTAGCTCTCTTTTTCTTATTTGTGCGTGTGTGTTTTGACTGTTCAAAGTATTTAGCGTGGTTTGTGGTTAGGTTCTCAAGACCCATGTTAGAATGACTCATGTCGGTATTTCAATGCGATATTCAAAAGGTGCAACGTCAAGGATTTTTGGATTTGGTTTGTTACGTTCATAGGACTTAACATTTATATAGAGTTATACGAGAGTTGCTTTTCATATTTCCGATTTAGGGAATCTTTCCATTAGAATCAATATACTTTCATATTCATTTGAAGCAATTTTCGAAAGACTTTTCCCAGTCTGATTGAGATATCTTTGAAACAAGCGTTTTGAATGCATCAACTACTTCTTCAGGTGCGGGAATAAAAAAGTCAGTCTGAATCAGGGCTACACGACGCATGACCCATCAAATCGACGTGCTCAAAAAGTACTTGTTTGCGCCGATGTATGGGAGGTCGCATTGATCCGTCTTTGCCGGTTCATATTCCTTAAGACTTCTGGGAATGAAATTGTTATGTACCAATGGTAAGGTTGCAACGTGTCAAAGTTTTTCGAAAAAATGGCTTCCACGTGCTTCATGATTTCTCACCTGCCACGAAGTCATAGATGTTTTGAAATATCGCGATCGTATTTTGTGAACATTTCTCTTGACCAATTAATACGAACCTTTTTTTCAGCGATTGCCAAATTATGTGACCAAATGGTTACGCAATACCGAATGTATGCAAGTCTTTCTATTGTGAATTCGGTAAACCATCAATAAACAATGAAATTTGATGTTGCTTCATCGCGAAACGTCGAGTTACGCTCATGTAACTAATAATACGATTATGAATTAACTAATAATGAATTAACTAATATACGATTAAAATCAGTGGAGTGCTCAATAATTAGCTCCTCAAATGATTAAACGAACATCAAAATGGATCTTTCTAAATATTTTAATCTTGGAAAAAGCCATCAAAGTATCTTTTGCTTCGAGCCGACAACCACAAACTGTACAAGTTTGTAAGAAGAATATTTCAAATAAAAAGATTAATCGTGCTTTAAAAGAGCTTACTAAGATGAAACTACCAACGCGTCAAAGACAACACGAGTTAATAATGGATAAACGACTTACAAGTAGACGTAAATGACACGAGCTATTAGAAAAATAGATTCTCTGGCACCATTGCGACCGATACCCAAATTATACAAGCAAAAATAAAGAAGGGTCAGAATTGATGTTACAAACAATCAATAAATAAGGCGGTACGGTGATCAGAAGATAATTACGATCCTGCTTTAATAAAATCAAATTCTCTAACATATAGTTAAACCATGATACTACATTGACATCCACATTGCCTATTTTCTCTATTACCTCTGCTCCTCTTCTTCATCTTTTCTGTGCCGGCATTACAGCTCTTGGAACACGATTTATTCTTACTGTTCCCAATGATAGAATACCCTCGTAAATCAAATATATTATAAGACGTATGCTGTTGAACCAATTGTCAAAAAACAACTTGGAATGTTGATGTTTTGGTATTAAATGTGCAAATTTGACAACCGCGTTGCTGCTCATAGTAAAGTTTGGTGGTCCTAGCAATACAGTATTGCTTTGGGATCTAGTAAACAGATAAAAAATCATTGCTGAATCCCGAAATGCCACTCAGAACAAAGTTTTTGAAGCCCCACTTATGTGGTGTGACAGAACTTCACTCGCGACACTGCTAATGGGTAGCCTTAGCGAATTGTAACAGAATCGCGCGAACAATTATCTTCGACCAGGCTGGAACTGATCTTCTTGTTGCTCCGGTCCTCAGTGGCTTACTAAGGACACAGGTAGCTGCGAGTCTGTGAGATGTCCAAGATTCGTGTTCCCGTGGAAAGCTGAAATGAACTTAATGCTAATGAGTGAAACAGCATTAATGATTTAACAAAACCGTCTATTGTTCTTCATAGACAATATAAACAGAGAAAGAAAATATATATTCAATTAAATGTCAATGTAAAATTAAATCGATGACACAATAATGGCGGTTATATACACAAAAACGATGTAGCCAAGCGGTTTACATACAATAGTACAAGCGCATAATAATAATCAAAAGCGCGTAATAATAATATAAAGCAATTTAAAAGTGTGGTGATAAAATAATAAAACAGCGAAAATATGGAAAGCATGTGCAAGCAATCAATATTACAACATAGGACGGGAGGTAAGTTCAAGTTCAAGCGGGAGGTAAGTTCAAGCACACAATAACCGGAAAGGTAGGTATCCGAGGAAAACACTACAACGATGCAAAATACCGTGTACAGCACTCGCGTTACTGTGGTCGAGTGTTTACAACTAACCGTAAAGTGGTTAAAAGCATACACCCTAGTAGAAGGGATGGAAAAGTACTACTAGGCGCGCAACACTAATTTAACAATTTAACAAGGCTATTTAACATATATTCAATCTATCAAATAGTATATGGTATATGAAAATCGCTCCTCAAATATATTATTATCTCGACGATTGTCGTTTTGTCATGGTCTCGACTTGGCTGCGATGCTTTGCCGCTGGCTGCCTGCTGCAGCTGAACGTAATTTGCCAGATTAAAACTTTGGTAAGACAAGAAAGAACACTAGAAAAAGTGAACTCTAAACCAAATTTGAAAGTGATGCCTGTTGTTGAGTTAATTCTACGTTAGAAGTTCTGAAAAATCATTGCACTAAAATCATTCACGATTGTTTTGGCCAAAATGATTTTTTCAACTTACTGTAAACAACACAAGGGTTACCAAATCCCAATATATAAAATCTATAAAAGGCAACCCTCGTCCAAATTTCTTATCAATTTACATGAGACCGATAAACCTTTACATATTAAACTCAAGTTGGCTATCATACATTTAACAGCTAACTTTGAGAAAATAAATAACAAAATAATATTCTTAACCTGCACATAGCAAATATAATAATTTAATTAATTGAATGCAAATTACCAAAAACTATAGTTAACATAGCTCAAATAAATAGAAATTGAAGTTCAGGCTGACATCAAGGATCATGTACAACTGACCTGTGAAACTTACATTTAAAATGTCCTGATACAAAATACGAACAGACTTCATTAGCGGGCACT
>WYDF02295522.1:5909-15943 GCA_009867245.2 Adranes taylori | reverse complement strand
ATATATATATATATATATAATACATTATAATACATTAATAAAAAAATGTAAGCCATAAAATTATAGTTCTGATGAAGGGGCGATTGTTGTCATCGAAACATGTTAACAAAAAATAAAAAATAAAAATAAAAGTAAAAAATGTATAAATACAAATACATTAATATAATATATATATATATATATAATACATTATAATACATTCATAAAAAAAAATTTAAGCCATAAAATTGTAGTTCTGATGAAGGGCAGATTGTTGTGCTCGAAACATGTTAATAGAAAATAAAAATAAAATTAAAAAATGTATAAATAAATATAAAAAAAATTATATGGAGTACTTGGAACACCTTTGATTTTTATTCATCACCAATTGCTACTCCAATTCTAAACAATTTCAGCATTCGATTTTTTATTTTCTATTCAGAACAGATGCAGAAACGACAAAACATATAATGTGTGAATGTCCAACAAGATGTCCTAACAGTCATTTTGGAGTTATGACTGTGAAAATCGAGAAACAGCACCGGAAGGCAGTCCTAAGATTCTCGCAGATGTTTAAAAACGATGAGAAAGGGCGGGCAGGCTACTAAAGATCTTTCAGGTCGAGATGGCAAATGGGTCCCACCCCAAACCCTCTTACATAATAGTAATATTATATCTGGAACTCTTGATAAAACAAGTAACACTTACTGTTGATAAGGCAAGTAGCGTTTAGCCGTGGCAGGCAGATTGAATGCTTGTAGTGGTAGGATTTACTTGTCTATCCATTTGACTTACGTACCAAAACTATGCACGTGAGTATTTGCACGTGACTTGGGATAAATTACTTGTCTACTTCCATTGCATACCGACTGACTTCGTGTAAAGCTGCCTTTAAATGAGGTAGCACGCAAAATATCAAATATTATACTCTTAATTTTAGATCTGAGACTCAATTCAGCAGAAATTTCAATTAAACATTTCGATTTCTGACATAAGTACTAACATTTTTACGGTTTTAAATTCTGATCTGAAACACTTAAGTAATTCAATATATTTGCAAAATAGGTCTTCCATTTCCATGTTCGCGAAATTGCACCGCTTCTATCCCCTAACTTCAATTCAAACAAAATGGCTCGATAAAGATTACTACAAGTACGCAGAAATTTTGCATATATCGTTTAACTTTGCCACTTCTCCTTATACGAAAAGAAAAAACGTTCGTTAATAAGATTGAACTCGGAGAATTGCTTCAAGGTGTCCGCATATATATTGGTTTATTTTTTCTTGTAGCGGTTACTGAGATGATATAAGTGAAAATACTAGAAAAATGTTAGATAAAAAACTGAATAATCTAAAGCTTCAAATATCCCCAAAGGCGTAACGCCAAAAACAATATAATCGACTACCAAACTATTCACTACCATTGGCGCACAACTACATGGGGCGCTCCTGTTGGGGCAAAATACTGCTCTACACGAACAAAGAACAAATTTCTTCATCCACCTGCACGAATCATAAACTCAATGCAGAAACCCCCGATGAGCTTCAGGAAATAACTCCCGTAGTCAAAGAGTTCGAAAAAGAAAAGTAAAGAGAGAAAAGAAAAAAGGAAAAAACCTACTAAACCAAAAAAGCAAAAAAAAAGAGGAAACACTACGATCAAGTTTTTGCAGGTTTCCCTTGATTGTAAAGTAAATACTGTTGCATAAACTGCCTGCAAATAGCCTGACAACCATTGTACTAACAACTACTAAAATCTAAGTCCAAGACTGAAGAGGATGACAAATCCTCCCAAATATTTTTCAATAAGCTCCGGTAAAGCAAAATTTGAATGGAGGGTGGAGTTTAGTGGGTCAAATCCCACACTGTTGCATGTAACGAGTATGTTTTGTTTTTTGATAATTGTCCACCTCCCTCGTAAAAAAAAACCAGAATAATAGTCTAAAACGCAGGAGTTAGAAAAGGAATTATAAATATGGATATACAGGGTTTGAAATGGAAAGAGATGCTGGGGCAAATTTTAAATGTAGGTGGAACGAAATGGCTGCTGATGATAGTATAAGTAAATAAAGAGTGAGAGGAGTTCATGAGAAGGATGAGTGAAGTGATGGAAAGGGAGAGGCTAAATATAATTATGCTAACATAGGAGATTGGAATGTGAGGATTGAAGAATTAGGTAATTTTAACATTGGAACAGATAGAAAACGCATTGAGAAGAAAATTAGGGATAAAATTGAAAATACGGAAGGAAAGAAATTTGTCGAATAGATAGAGGAGGAAACTATGATGATTGGAAATGGTAGCATGAATTGGAAGCTACATATAGAAGACGTATGGAGGCGACGGGGGGATTGGGGAGATCAGATGTGGACTACCTGGTGACGGACGAAAAAGTGATAACAGTGTGAATATATGGAAATAGCAGATAAACTACTTCTGACCACCTCCTAGTGAAGACAGAGCGATTATTTGAGACGGATTAAGTATATGAAAGGATTAATTCCCAAAAATGATAAGGAATAACATGAGAAAGAAAGAAAGGAGATATTGTAGGTGTGAAAGAGAAAAAAGATACGTTTAAGGGCGAATAAAAGTTAGATATATGATAAATAATAAAAAATGGCTAGGGAATTATTAAGATTATAGGGTGGCAAAAGGGAAATGGAGAGAAGAAGGAAATAGATGGGATCGAAGAAAGGAAGAAGAAAGAGAAGCTATTCATACATTAAAAACTGAAAATTAAATATGGAATATTTAAAAAGCAGAGGTATAAGTGAATGTCTAAAAATGAGATTGAAGTTGATCTGGGGCATTAGGAAAAACTGTGCAGGAAACGAGTAAAAATGATGTGTGAAAAAGTACAATAGAAATGGAAGATAGAGGCAATATAACAGTAGAAGACGTAAGGGAAGAAATAAGTATGACAAAAAAGGACAGTGCAGAGAGTCCAGATGGCATGCCTCTAAAATTGTAGAAACGTTTGGATGAGAATAGGATAGCAGCCTAGACATGAGGTACGAAAGGGAAAAGAAATGATTCCTGAGGGAGAAATTGTGCCGATGTACACTTAATTATGCATGAAAATTAATTATTTGGAGTATTTGAGTTAAAATACAGTGATTTGGAGTATTATGTTCAAGTACAAAAAATCCAGTATTCTAAATCCCAAAATTTGTTGCATTTTCTTCAATAATTCACAAAATTATTGGGAGAACTATCCGGATTTCGAATTTAACAAAAATCCCCTATTCAAGTAATCAACCAATTTGGTTGGAGAAGCCCTTGGATCATTCGATGAAATATTGCAGTGATTTGGAGTAGGCATATTTAAATAGAAAATAAACCAGTATTCGAAACTCCAAAATTTGTTTTATTTTCTTCAAGAATTCACAAAACTATTCGGAAATCTATCCGGATTTCGCATCTAACAAAGATCCCTTTTCCAATTAATCAACCAATTTGGTTGGGAAAGTCCTTAAATCATTCGATGAATTGTTGCAGTGATTTGGAGTAGACATATTTAAGTAGAAAAGAAACCAACATTGCAAACTCCAACATTTTCTTCAATAATTCGCAAAATCATTGACTAAACTATCTGGATTTCGGATATAACAACGATCCCTTATTCAAGTAGACAAAGTAATGAAAAAAGATCTTTCCCCAATAATGTTGTGAGATACTGAATTATTGAAAACAGATTTTGGAGTTTGGAATACTGGTTTCTTTCTACTTGAATATGACTACTGCAAATCACTGCAACATTTCATCGAATGATCCAAGAGCTTCTCCAACCAAATTTGAATAACTTGAATAAGGGATCTTTGTTTGGATAGATCTGAATTCTGGATAGTTTTCCCCATAATTTTGTGAATGATTGATGAACATAAAACAAATTTTGGAGTTTGGATTCAGCGTCTTTTCTACTTGAATAACGAAAAAGTATATTCCAATAAAAACAATATTGTTTTAAAAATTGCTACAAATAGAAATACGATAACCCCTACATCCATTTCAGTAGACCTGTTTCGCTGAATTTATATTATGTGCCTGTTTCTTTCGCAGCAAGCAGCACAGCGGTTAATAAAAACGGAAAAAAAGTGACTGTTCCAAAGAAAATAAAGAACGCTTGTCTTAGGGAGGGGAAACTGTTTAACATACGATTTAAATATGGCGTCATTTATTTTCCCTCCTGCGAATTCAGTCCTATTCGCTTTTCTTATTTGATTCCTTTGCGCTATTTGTGTCCCTCGAGATTCTTGAGAACGCTAAATTAAAATATTTTCGTCCTGGCTTTTAATATAATGTTATAACTTTCTCCATATTCAGCATTGGAAAAATCCAGTTCTATTTCCCATCAAATAATAATGTGAAATTTATATTTTCCTGCACTTGAGTGTAAAGGGTGGTCCAATAAGAATGGGTTTCGGCTACATCACAGGAATCGTTTACACTACAGATTCTGGAGGAAGAAAATTCAATGACAAAAGTGGCAAAGAGAAGAAAGTGGAAACTAAACTTCGAGAAACTTCTACCAGTTTCGGGTTTTCACCCCCTACTGATGGAAATATTTTAGTAACAGAGAACTAGATGTGATTGAGGTAAAACTAATTTTAGATAGCGTTCTTTAATAATGGCTAAACGTTATGTAGAAAAATGTATGTGGAGATAAACATTAAAAGAAAAATTGATGATTTCATAATACAACTTGATGAGATAAAGTTCTTTCAAAATACTAAGGAACAATGACACCAAGGAATAATGAGGAACGAAGGAACAATGAGAAACAAGTACCAAGGAACAAGGGACAAATGAGTGATACCTGCTTCTACTAGGTGTTGCAAATGGCAGAGTTGCAAAGCCAATTTTGCAAATGACAGTGTTGCGAGTGCCAGTGTTCCAAATTACATTGTTGCAAACGACATGTTGCAAATTGCTGTGTTTCAAATGGCAGTGTTGGAAATGGCAGTGCTGTAAATGTCAGTATTGTAAATAGCAGTGTTGCAAATGCCAGCGTTGCGAATGATATTCTTATTTCAATATGATATTATTATTTCATATGGTTCGACATATTATTTCATATATGCGTCCTCAGAATGTTTTGCGATATGTACGAGTTTTCTTTATTTTTCATTAAATTAAAAATTTTGTTTTGCCCAGTAAATGAAATTGTATAAAGTACAGATTCTGCAGGGAAATATTCAATAACAAAAGATCTCAAGAGAATAACGTGGAAATTAAACTTACAAAATTTGAGAAAGTTTTATCGGCTTCGGGTTTTCACCCCCTACTGTTGAGAATATTATAGTAACAGGAAACTGGATGTGATTGAGGTAAAACATTTAAAGAGCCCTCTTTAATAATGGCTAAACGTTACGTAGAAAAATTTATGTGGAGAAAAAAATTACAAGAAAAATTGATTTCATAATCCAACTTCATGAGATCAAGTTCTTTCAAAGTACCAAGGAACAATATCACCAAGGGACAAATGAGTAGACAAATGAGTAGTACCTTCTTTTACTAGATGTTGCAAATGGAAGTGTTACAAATGCCAGTGTTGTAAATGATAGTGTTACGAATGATATTGTTGCGAATCACACTGTTGCAAATGCAATATGAAATAATATACGAAAAATATGTCAAACTATATGAAATTATGATATCAGAGTGAAATGGTATGATTTGTAACACTGCCATTTGCAGTACTGTAATTTCAACATTGTCATTTGCAACACTGTCATTTGAAACACTTGCATTTATAACATTGCTATTTGGCAATACCTAATAAAAGCAGGGTTGCCAATTTGCAATAGATAGAAGACAAAATTAGGAAAATAATTAATGTTAGTACTAAGCATTTGTCCCTTAGTGTCATTGTTCTTTGGTATTTGCTATCATCAAATTGTATTAAGAAATTATCAATTTTTCTAGTAATTGTTTTCTCCAGATTACGTTTCCGATACAACGTTTAACCGTTATTAAAAAACGCTATCCAAAATTATTTTTAACTCAATCACATCTAGTTCGATGTGACATAGCTTTCAACATCTAGTTCGATGTGACATAACATTCAGAGAATGCATATATGAAGTAATAATATACTTCAAGGGACAAATGTGTAGTACTATCATTAATTATTTTCCAAATGTTCTTTTACCTATTGCAAATTGGCAATCCTGGTTTAACTAGGTGTTGCAAATGCCAGTGTTGCAAATGCCAGTGTTGCAAATACCAGTGTTGCATATGACAGTGCTGCGAGTGAGTGTTGCAAATGGCAGTATTGCAAATGACAGTGTTGCAAATTATATTATGATTTCAATCTGAAATTATTATTTCATTTAGTTCGGCATACTATTTCATATATTATTTATTATTTCATATATGCGTCCTCAGAATGTTTTGCCATATGTACGCGTTATCTTTATTTTTCATTGAATTAAAAATTTTCTTTTGCCCAGCATATAAAATTATTTACATAATCTATATCGTACAGATTCTGGGGAGAAAAATTCAATGACAAAAGTAGTCAAGAGAAAAAGCTGGAAATTAAACTTGCAAAATTCTCCCTACTGCTGAGAATCATTTTGTAACAATGAACTGGATGTGATTGAGGCAAAAATAATTTTAGACAGCGTTCTTTAATCATGGCTAAACATTATGTAGAGGGAGTTAAGTGGAGAAAAAAATTACAAGAAAAATTATTGATTTCATAATATAACTTGATTATATCAAGATCTTTCAAGGTACCACGGAACAATGACACCAAAGGGCAAGTGAGTAGTACTACCATTAATTATTTTCCGAATGTTTTCTTTTATCTACTGCAGCTTGGCACCCGCGCTTTTACTAGATGTTACAGGAGGCAGTGTTGCAAATGACAGTGTTGCAAATGGCACCATTGCAAATGACAGTATTGTAAATGGCAGCATTGCAAATGGCAGTGTTGCAAATGATATTATTATTTCAATCTGATATCTATTATTTATTATTTCATATATCTGTGCTCAGAATGTTTCGTCAAATGAGCGCGTTTTCTTAGTTTTTCATTGAATTAAAATTTTTCTTTCGGCCAGGAAACGAAATTAACTTGTGAATACTTTTGTGCGATAGTTTTGTACGCCTACTGTTTTGTGCCTTAAGTGCTTCAAGTAGTTACTCCTATTAAACCTATTCGGTAATGATACCGAAGTATTAAATAATATAAGAACAAAAAACCGTTTGTAAGCGAAAGAGAGAATATAAATAGTGAACCACAAAATCTTAGAACGAGAGAAAAACATAATAAACGTGAAGAGCGCTAGAGCGCGGAGTGATGAATTCGTAACGAGGCTGTTTGTTTCTTTGGTCTGCAAACGAAATGAGCGAACGCTTGTGTGTTTAGTGTGGGGCTCTATTACGTTAGCGATATCTTCATTGAATGGTAAAATCGTGCACGCTAACAAGGCGACACGAGGTGGCGCTGCCACTCAATGGTTGTTATCTGTTCCTCCTATGGTTTGGAAATATCAGATTTGAAACCGTTTCACATGAGCAACTTTGTTATCGGTTAACTAATTCAATATAACTGAATTTAATAATTTAATTTTAATAGAATCTAAATTTAATTTCTTAAAAAACCTATCACGCCAAAACATATATCGTGCGAATAAGAGGAGAAAATGGGCAGAGGAAGAGACCGCATATTCGCATACAATAATTGTTTATAAAAAAAGCCATTAATGTTAAGCATCAGCGGTTTCTTCAAAAGAATTTATGAGTTCTTTCTCGTTTCGTTAGCTACGTGTTTTTATTTTACCTAAACTTTTTTATATTTTTATTTATGATTGTTGAAGAGACGTTTTTATTTGTTTTTACTACCAGCGAAAATTTTCTGGCTTCAACTGTTCTTCGAAGCGCCATATTTTATGAGTTTTTATTTCAGAATTTCTAGGAATTTTGGTAAGCAACGCTTCTAGAACTGTCGTTTCGGAGAATTTTCGGTAAGCCTTTATGATTTTAACGGTTTTAGCAATCATCTGGTATTGTTTTTTTGTTCCCGGTTTTCTGAGAATTTTAAGAGAACGCTATTTTGATTCGATGTTTCTCGAGCTAATTCAATGCTTCCCGATATTGAAGTGACAATTTGTAATCAGAATGATGACACCTAGCTTTTGGTCAGCGAGCCATTATCGCGGTCTGAAGTCTCCTCTCTTCATAATTACTTACGCTCTCCATCATTAACCCTTTCTTCAAAGCGAATAAGAGGGGGCCGCCGTCAAATAAGTTAATAGAGAAGCGCCGATTGCATGAAACTAATGGGAATTCTCAATACAACCCCAAAAAGATACATCAAACGTCAAAAGATGAATTCTACCCAAGCCAACTATGGCAATTATTTTGCCATAGAAATTTTTAACACAGAACAAACTTTCAGCAATAAATATATTGTAACACGGTAAAAAATAAAAATCTTCATTTTTATTAGTTTTACTATGAATACTAATACGTTATGATGGCTAGGAAACGTTTTATCTCTTATCGTTTATCTCTAATCGTATTTTATTATTTGTGTTCTGCTGACACGATTTAACTAAGTGTTAGAATTTAAATTGTATTAAAAGAAATAATTTCGATCCCTTTTGATAGTTGGGTGGGTTCAATTCAATAATGTGAAACTAATTTATATAGAATAAACTTACTCCACTATATTGTCCCGAAAAAATAACGTGACATATTTGGTGGAGGTGCTCCGGGTCAACTTTTTTTGAAGCATTCTCCGTATTTTATAATAATATCAAACTTATTAATTAAAACAAAAAAAAATTGCATTCTAAATGCTAGTACTTTTACCACCATAACAAAAGGCGCGACAGGTCGTTTTTTGTAAAATGCGTCATATTTTTACATTATTTTCGAAGTACTTTTTTCAGTTATTCAGAAATAACTTATTGTTTAGACGGGAACCACCAGGATAAATATGACTCACTGTTTGTTGGTAAAAGAGTTAGCCATTAGTTGTACAGGTTGCTGTATGCTTAGTAAGCAATTATATGTAGTGAGCAGTACAGTTATACAACCATAGATGGAGCTAGCAATGAAAGAATGTATGAATGTTTAGTCAAGCGAGTACAATGACAGCTAATGAGGTAATGTTCATATTATTTTTATACATCACATTTCTTTCCTTACATTTCTTTTGCTTAATAAAGTTACATGAAAAGTACATTAATAATAAAGTTACATTAAAATCAAATTTTGTTACATTTCAATAAATTTATTACGTTTTGTTAATATTAAGTTTTGGCTCAAATTTAGTTTTGTGTTAAATTAAGGTTTAATAAATTTGATAAGGCTTAATAAGTGGTTAAAATAAAGGTTTAATGAGTGGCTAAATGGGTTAATAAGTGGTTAAATAAGGTTTAGTGGTGAGTTTAATAACGTGGTTTAGTGGTTAAGTTTAACAACGTTAAAATAATAACGTGGAATAGTGGGTAAGTTTAATAACGTTTAATAAGGGTTTAGGTGGATAAGTTTAATAACGTTTAAGAAGTGGTTAATAATGTGGACATAATAATGTTTAATGTTCATAATGTTGAATAAGTGGATACGTTTAGTAAGTGGTTAAGGTTTAATAAAGTTTAAATAAGGTTTAATAAGTGGTTAAATTAAGTTTTGTGGTTAACGTTAAGATTAAGTTCTATTAATACACATTTTGGTTAAAATAAAGTTTTGTGTTAAATTAAGGTATAAGTTTTGAATGCAGGTTCAATAAGTGGTTAAAATAAAGGTTTAATAAGTGGCTAAATATTAATAAATGGATTAATCACTGGTTAAATAAGGTTTAGTGGTGAGTTGAATAACGTTAAGTTTAATAACGTGGTTTAGTGGTTAAGTTTAACAACGTTAAAATAATAACGTGGAATAGTGGTCAAGTTTAATAACATTTAATAAGGGTTTAGGTGGATAAGTTTAATAACGTTTAAGAAGTGGTTAATAATGTGCACATAATAATGTTTAATGTTCATAATGTTGAATAAGTGGATACGTTTAGTAAGTGGTTAAGGTTTAATAAAGTTTAA
>WYDF02295511.1:0-15943 GCA_009867245.2 Adranes taylori | reverse complement strand
GTGAGTCACCACCGACGCCACGGAGTTTTATGGCGAAATAGCATTTATTATGTATATTCAAGTATAATGGCATTATGTGTGACGATAGGGGTTACAATTTAAAAATATTCGTAAATATACAGAGTGCTCCAAAAAAGGGTGGCATATTAAAGTTGTGTTTTTTCTTAGGGAACATACTATATATGATCACATTTTCGAATTGTTCGTAAAAAATAAGCTAAAGTTTCATAAGGGATTTCTATGCCTAAATACAGAGCGTTCTGAGTTATTTCGATTTTTCTAACAATGTAAACTCCAGGAAATAATTAAATCTCACGAACAAATTAATTCTAAGAAATTTCCTGGCAGATCTAAACAGTAGAATATTCCGTTAATGTGCATAAGGACTGCTTATTAAACATCATTATACAGGCTGTTCAAACAATATAGTTCAATTATTAGAACATTCAAACTATAATATCGGGCTTATTTTAAATTGAACAGCCTATATTTTATAAGGCTATCATATAGACAATTTAGTTAGCTTTCAAACTGTACTAGGGTTCCCTATACCCAAGTCTATTAATTAAGTTATTTAAGCATTTTGAAAATGGCTAAGTCTTTCCAACCTATAAAGGAAAAATATTTCAAAATGTTATCTTTATGGCTTTTCATACATGTTGTTTTGTAATCATTGAAGTTTATTTGGTAGTACCTTCATCAGTACCACTCGCCAGTAAACACCCTAACCATCAATAAAAGGGGTATTTTCTTATTTCGGAATTTTACTTGAGATACTTTAACTGTATGTAACTCTCATAATTAAAGATTATTATTATCTATTTAAACATTGATGCACTGCATACTGCGAAAACTAAATTTTATTAAAGTACGCATAATAAGCCTTATAAGTAAAGCAATAAGTTGTTTGGCGAAACGATTAAACTATGATGAAACAATGTCAAATTATAACTTTAGTAAGTGTATAAGAATATTTTGAGTAACAACTAAAATCTAATGTTCAAATAATTTAGATAATAGATTCGACAAAATAAACAATAATTTAGATAAAAAATTTAACAGAAATGATAACAGATGTTAACCAGTGGCGACCATCTTCTTGAATACAGTGTGACCCTTTTTTCAAATGAACGTCGTACATTTTGCAATGTATTTGTAGTGACTGTCATGAAAGCATTTTTAATCCGTCTCTTCATATCAACTACAGTGTTGGGAGGTTTTTAATATAGCCCCAAAAAAAAAAGAAATCCATATGTCATTTCTGGGAATCTAGGTGGCTAATGAACTGGTTCACTTCTCCCGATCCACTTATCAGGAAATGTTCTATTTAAATAATTTCGTACATTGCGTAAAAAATGTGCAGGTGTCCCATCTCATTGTAGCCAAAATATTTGCCTAATATTTAAGGGAATATTTTCTAATAGTAGCCAAAAGTCTTTTCTGAAAAATCTTAAAATTTATTGACCATTTAAATTTCCATTGAAAAAATAAGGACCGATAACATGAACACCAACAATGCCACCATACACATTAAGACTCCACCGATTTTGATGATCAACAGTATGGAATATATGTTTATTTTCCGTGTGGTAATAATGAAAATGTGGCGATTTATCAGTCCATTATTGTGGAATGTTGCTTCATATTTAAATAAAACACTGTCCAAAAAAATTTCGTCGTTGCTAACTTGCTCAAAGCAAAAGTCAATACGTTTTTGATAGTCTGTGCCAAATAAACTTTGGTGCATTTGAATATGAAAAGGGTGGTATTTATGTTTTCTTAATATCCTGGGCACACTACTTTGACTAATACCTGTTTCTCTTGCAATTACTCTTGTACTCGTATTTTGGTTATCAATAACAGAAAGTAGAACCAAAAACTAATTATCATCGTCATTTGTAAGGGGTTGCATTTATCGTTGTTTTGGGTATGCTACACTGCCCGTATCACGAAATGTTCTCAACAACCTTTCGAGCATTCTTCTATCTGGATGAACTCGTTCAGGGTACTTTTCTGCATAAACTCTTGAAGCCAGTAAACAATTCCCGTAGCATTCACTAATTGTTATGACCATATCAATTCTTTCTCCCTGTTAGTATACCATACTTGGAATAATTTATAAAACAGTAAATACTATTTTTCCACAATATGCCTAAAAACTTATATTCACGCAATACATTGAAAGAGGTGTCTTTTTTGTCACTAGCGAATGTGAAGTACGTTTTTAATTACCTTAAAAACGTACCTTAAAAACGTTTTTAATTACCTTAGAATGTACGTAATGTACTGCAAATTCTCTACGCCTAAACGCAAATTTTAATGTTTATATTTAATCAGCTCATCGACATGACGGCAATCTTTGATTTGAATTATTGCGCATACGCATAGCAACGTAGCTTCTTTTCCTACGCAGTTATGCAACATAAGATTATGTTTACATTTCATTAGTGGATCGACTTTGCGTAATAATTTTAATTATTGCAGAAACCCTGCAAACAAAATTAATTAACAAGATGATATGAAAAAAAATCATTTATATTCTGAAATATCAACGTGTACATTGGTAAACTTTCTCAAGTAAAATATTTAGATGAGAAATAATGCTTTTGTAATGGTAATGTACACTAATGGCACTTAAATAGGCAATGTATTCTATAATAAAAAAAATTGAGGCAAAAAAAAACATTTTGAGAACGTTGTTCTTTTATAGTTTGGAAAGAAAGTGACATTTCAAAAATACTTAAATAACTTAAAAAGTAATAGACTTGGGTATAGGGAACCCTATTACAGTTTGAAAGCTAACTAAATTGTTTATACAACAGGCTTATAAAATATAGGGCGTTCAATTTAAAAGAAGCCCGATATTATAGTTTTAATGTTCTAATAATTGAACTATAATGTTTGAACACCCTGTATAATGATGTTTAATAAGCAGTCATTATGCACATTAACGGAATAATCTACTATTCAGATCTGCCAGAAAATTTCTTAGAATTAAATTGTTCGTGAGACATTTAATTATTTCCAGGACTATACATTTTAGAAAAATCGGAATAACTTAGACCATTCTGCATTTAGAACACTCTGTATTTACTCTGTAATATATACATTTTTTTGAGCTGCTACTGACATGATTGCTAATACCTAGAATAGCTGAAGAAGAAATCTCAACAAGTAGAACATTTCATCAACATTTGTCTGTCCAAAAATATCTGCAGTCTTTTTGGATTCTCATAACTCTGATCACTCACTGACATCTCTCACTTGAATTACTCACTTGAATTACTCACTTGATTACTCACTTAAATTTTTTGAAGTATGTATATCATTTTGTATACTTGATTATACAAAATTATATTCACACGTCCAAAAACTCAAGTGAATAATCAGAAATATGAGAATCCAAAGATGAAGATATTTTTTAACGGGCTACTATTGATGAAATGCTCATACAATTATAAAACAAGATAAAATTACAACTTAATGTTGTACCCAACCCTCATAGAGATGGATTATTCTCAGGCATAATAAATGAAACAGATATTTGTTGATTAAAATTTATACCTTTTAATTTGTGTGCGTCTTCTTGGCTCCGATAAAACCAATTCTTCAGTTTCATCCTTCTCAGTGGTATCTATTTCAGCTTTCTTTGCCCATTTATTCCAAAAATCTGGATCGTCAATATTTATGTCTGATCTATTAGCACTTGCAGCAAATGTTGCTTTAGAGAATGTAGATCCTTTTTCCGATTCCATTGTTATAACCTACATTAAATCGTCAAAGTTAGCAATCGAAATTACTCAAATACAAACTTGTATATTGTTTTATAATCAACAACCAAAAGAAAAAACTCAAAGATACCCCACCAAGTTAAAAATCTAAATTGATTCTAATTATTGTTTTACACATCAGAAAGTACACACGTGTTAGTAGACCGATTCCCCTATTTACAAAGAAAGCGGTTTCACAAAATGTAAGATATAAATACATCACTTTAGGATTCACTTGAATAATTATTGAGAATATACAAAAAGATAATCAACTTTAAATATTTGATACGTAAAGCAAAAAATGCGAACTTGTTACATATTTTTATATCGATAAAAGCAAAATCCTATAAACTGTAGATAGATTAACACTTCATTAGGCGATTATTTTATATTTTGAAAACGGGTGTTGAGTGTTCAAAAGTAAATGTTCAAATTAGGAAATTCTATTGTCTAATCATCCAATCATCATTCAATTGCGTAATAGTAATATAATGAATTAGTCATTGCTTACCTGTGTTCTACGTTCCAGAATAACATCAATATCTTCTTCACAAAATTTATCACCATCATTTTCTTCATCCAAAAGAGCACCGTAAGCTCCCTTCTTCAATAAATCTTCTATCTCTTTCTTACTCAACTGTCTCGATGACGGATCTTTGCCACCTTGAGCAGTATTCATACTTTGTAAAACAGCTTTGTCCAAACCTAATTTAAGGGATGCTTTATCGAACATCTCTCGTTCGTAGGTATTCCTGCATAATAAGCGATAGATTTTTACCATTTTTTGTTGACCTATTCGATGGCATCTCGCTTGAGCCTGTAAATCATTTTGAGGATTCCAATCGCTGTCGTAGATAATAACCGTATCGGCGGCAGTTAAATTAATGCCCAAACCACCAGCCTTTGTACAGAGAAGAAAAACAAATCTATCAGAATCTGGACGTGAAAATCTATCGATAGCAGCTTGCCGCAAATTTCCTCTAATTCTACCATCTATACGTTCGTAAGGATACTTTCTGTACATAAGATAATCTTCAAGTATATCTAAGCAACGCACCATCTGAGAAAATATTAATACTCTATGCCCGTTAGCTTTTAGTTTAGCTAAAAGTTTATCTGTTAAAACCATTTTACCACTGGAATTAATCAAACATTTATAATAAGCATCTACGTCATCACCATTTGTTTGTTTATAGTCTAATTGTAGCTGATCTTCTGCACCATTAAGTAAATAAGGATGAATGCAACATTTTCGTAATTCCATCATAGTATTCATTAAATTAGGTATGTTTGCCGAAGTAGTGCCTTTAGCTAAAAATGAGAAATTACGTTCTAATATCCCTCTATAATATTTCTTCTGGATATTAGTAAGTTCAACTTCAACTACGGTTTCTTCTTTAGGAGCTAAAGATTTCTCTACATCTTCTTTTAGCCGTCTCAACATCATAGGTTTAAGAAGTACTTGCAACTTTTGCACTTCTTGTTCCGTCTTTAATGCACCAAATTCTTGTAGAAATGCTTCGCAACTAGTAAACTGTTGAGGTTCCAAAAAATTTAAGAGCGAAAACAGCTCATTTACATTGTTTTGTAAAGGAGTGCCCGACAATAAAACTCGATGTTCTAAAGTAAGTTGTCGTAAACCTTCCAACAGCTTGCAATTTCTATTTTTTAATCGATGCGCTTCGTCAATAACGCAAATACGCCAATTAAAACCTTTCAGATCAGAAAAATCGGTAACAATTATTTCAAATGTTGTAATAAGCACATTAAATTTTGTCATATCCTTAATAAATTGACCCTTTTCATTTTTATAAAACATTTCGTACTCTTGAATCATGTTTCTACTAGCAGCAGAACCGTGGTAAACAATCACATTTAAATCAGTCCAACTTTCAATTTCTCTTTGCCAATTGGGTATAGTTGATAATGGTGCTATGACAAGAAAAGGTCCTCTTAACCCATATTCGTAAACAGAATTCAAAAAGGTTAAGCTCTGTATAGTTTTACCTAATCCCATCTCATCTGCTAAAATACAATTTCTAGTATTGTACCATGAAAAGAGAAGCCAATTCAAACCTTCCAATTGATATTCGCGTAGTTTATTGCCGCCTTTATATAATGGAGATTCTTCTAATTTAACCCAACTTTCTGGAGATGGACGCCTTTTAGGTTTCCATTTCTCTTTTGAAGGTAATTTATTGAATCTTTCGTACTGTTCTATCTTGAGTGGATCAACATCTTCTTCCAACTCCCAAGTGCAGTCTTCATATTGCAAAGATCTCCATTTAATCAAATAATGTTTCACAATTTGAGATTCTCCTTCAGTATGTTCAGCAACATCTAAGACCCTGTCAACTTCAACATAATCTGGATTAAAAGGCTCGTCTTCCAAATTTTCAAAAATGTTCATTTGGGTGGCTTGTTTTTGCTTAAAGCGCTTAATTTTATTGGCTACCCTTCTATCACCTTTATAGAGTTCATCTTCTGTCTTCCATTCGCAATGTAGATATGAAAAGTTTCTGTACTTAACGTAATACTCTTCAACGTCTACTATTGCTGGTTCTGTTCTTTGTTGGTCTTGTTTTAATGGGTTATCAGAATCTTTATCTTCTAGATCAGCTACATCTGTTTGTCCTGATGAAAGATCCTCTGCATTTTTTTCATTATTGGTGTCTTTCTTCTCAGTCTCGATGGTTTCAATTTTCTTTTCTACTTCGATTTTCTGTTCTGATTGTTTTATATCACCTACATTAAGCTTGTCTTCATTGTTTTCTAATAAATCTTCTTTGGGTATCTCAGTTTCGTTCATAACATCTAAATCCCCACTAATGGTTTCTTTCTCTTCTTCCAAATCAGATTTTTCTTCTTTATTCATTACTCCATCATCCTCCTTCTCTTGAATAGTAGATTCTGGTAATTTTTCTCTCTTACTCATTCTGGATGCAAGTATATATTGAACTACCATTGAATCTTCATCTGTCGTATTCACGTAAACAAAGTTAGGTTTGTTGCCTGTACCATCTGGTGTAGATGGAATTTCATCCGGAGTATCAATATTAACAGGAGCAGGATTAGCTGTTGTTGAAACACTCTGTTCTTTTGGCTTTTTATTTCTACAGGACGCCAAAGGTGCGTCATCATCTGAAAATCTCAAGATAACATCATCGACATATTTCTTTCGCTGTGTGTTTCTAGCAGAACGTCTTTTATTGGAATCGTCCTCAGTTGTGGGCGACTGTGGAGAACTCTTATGACCTAAGTCTTCTTGCTCGCCATCAGATTCAAGTACCATTTGACCTTTGCGAGGTCTCCGACCTTTACCTTTCAAGGTTTTAAATCTGGAATTTGCCTTGCGGCTAAGAACACCAGGCTTTGATTTTCTCGGTGGTCTTTTTGGCATTTCGTTAATTTGTTTCTCTGGTAAATCTTGAAAATCATATTCATCTTTTTTCGAATCATCGCTTGGCTCTACACCGTCCGCTGGAGTTTGTGAATCAATGTGAGGTTGTTGGTCTCCTTCTTCTATTTTTACGTCTTCTATATAAGATACTGCCTCGTCTACGTTCAAATCAGGTTTCGTTGTTTCTGGTTTAGGTATTTCAGTTGCATCAGATTCACTAGACCCTTTATATTCATTGCCACTTTTACCAACAGCTTCTGACGATTCTTCAAGATCCTCTGTATTCACAGTAGTGCTTAACTCTATGTTTTCAGAATTTTTATCGATAAAATTGTCTGATGTATTTTCCTCAATTAAGGTATCTTTCTTCTTACGTACATATTTGCGTCTTGGTGGTTGACCATCTTTAGGCTCGCGCTTTTTTCGTTCTTTTGGAATTTTAGGTGACTTAGGTTCCTTTAGAGCTTTAGTGTCCTTAGGTTTTTTTGGTTCTCTAGGTTTACGACCAACCCTCTTTTTTATTGTTTGTGAGTTAATCTCACCTTCAAAATCTACATTATATGGGTCCATTTCAAGTTCTGTAATTTCGGATAATTCTCCGGAAGCAATATTCAACCCTGCGCCTGGAGTAACACAATCTTCCGAAACTGGTAGCTGAGTTTGAGGTACAGAAGCGATAGGGCCCACCATTTGTCCTGTCAGAGCTAAAGCTGCATCTTTTTCACTCTTCTTAGTTCGAGGTTTTTTAGCTCTAGGGGCACCTTTACTCCTTCCACGCCCCGTTGTACTCGTCACCTGTGGACTGTCAATCATCGATACTGTGTACATTGAATTTTGTAAGATGCATTGAGGACCACCATTACATTGATCATTTTGTTCATGTTGTGATAACATACTTAACCTTTCTTGTAATTGACGTACTTTATCCTGATTTTCAGGAGCTGGTGGCATACAGTATAACTCCTGTAATTGTTGTTGTAAAGCTGCTCTTTCTTGTTGGTGATTTACAGGTGGTTGATATCCGCCAATATCTGTTTGACCTGGAGGTATCATCATCATGCCTGTTGACATACCCCAGCCACCACCCATTTGTGGTGGTATAGAACCATAAGGATTAATTCCGATTGATTGTTTTTGAGGATCGTATTGTCCAGTTTGAGTATTTATCATTGGTTGCCCAGCAATATTAGCGGAATTTGGTGGAACTTGTGAAGGTGGCATTTGGTTTGAATTTATTTGAGGTATTCCTTGACTTTGAGGCATATGATTAAGAGGGATTTGATTTTGAATTGGTGGTTGAATCGGAGGAATTTGAATGTTTGAGACTGGCGACATTCTGCTTGGTGTAACTTGGTTTGTAGGTGTTTGATTCAAGCCCTTTTGACAAAGCATTTGCTGATCATTTGTAAGGTCAGAGACAGGTGTGGGTTGTGGTAGGTTTTGTGTAGATTGTTTAGGAGCAATTTGGACTGAAGATGCAGTAATTTGAGAACTTTGTGTGGTTTGTACAACTTGATCAGATCCTGAAAGGAGTGAGTGTCCTTGAGATTGAGATAGAACAGGTGGTTGATATATTTGAGATTGAGGTTGTACGGGTACTTGATTTTTAGATTCAGGTTCACCAGATAGTTCGTTTAGGGTGGTCTGTACTTGATTCATAAGCACAGGTGGAAGAGCTTGCTCTGAGGATTGAAAATGTGAATTTGAGTCTGTAGATGACGTTAACTGAGATCTCTGAGTAAACGACTCCATTTCTTCTACTGCTCTAGTGGAAATTTCAACAGAACTAACTGTGTCTTGTTTGTCTTGTTCTTTTTCAGTGTGTTCAGCAGTCCGCTGGACGTCAACATTTGTGTCAAATATTGTAGATATCTCTTCTTTCACAGCAGGTGTTATATTAGGACTATACTGTTTTAAAGACGATTGATTAAATATATTTGTTGTAGATTGTGCAGGTGATGAATTGCTTGACGTAGCAAGGAAGATTTGTGGAGATTTTGATCGTTGTTGACTTTCTGAGACAACTTGATCTTGACTACAATTGCTTTCTTGACTTGCATATGGCGAATCACTACCTGCGGTTGGTACTAGATCATCCATTTGTTTAAATTTTTCGCTGCTTTTCTGGTATGATATGCTAGATATACTGTTACTTATGTCAGCATATCCTACGCTACTCGGACTTTGTTCTTCTTCTTGGAAAGTCTTATTTTCACTTAGAGGTGTAGTCGGTGGAAGACTATCTTGACTATTACTCATAGCATGATCATCTGTCGTACTAGATGGTATAGGTGTGGCTGGATGTGATGACGATAATGACATTCCACCCGAAATTACTAAATCAGTGTTAGTTGTGCTGCTAGGGATCTTATCAGGTGTGCTAGTTGTAGGACTCTGAACATTGATCATATTGTCAATATGATGCATCGTTGGTTGTTTCTCGACATGAGTTAATTGATGTTGAGTTTGTTGTATATCACCAAGAGAAGGACTTACGAGTTGTTCTTGTTTAGATACTTGCTGAGGCGTAGATTTTTGTTGCGATTGATGATTTTGGTGCGTTTGTTGCATTTCATCGCCATAAGAAGAAAGTTGTTGCTGTATACTGCTCGGTATATTTGGAGTTGGAGGTAAACTTTGCTGAGCAGGTGGCATTGTATGCTGACTAGACATACCCAAAGGATTTTGATCCATCGTTGTCAATGTGTTAAGATTAGTTAAATGAGAAGCAGTCGGACGCTGCTGTTGCTGATGCTGATGGTGTTGATGTTGAACTTGTAATTGTGCGTGTGTGTTCCATTGGTCCATACCACGATGAGTAGAAGTCATGGCTGGGGACAAAGGGTTTTGTACTGACATGGCAGCTCGTTGATATGAAGGATAATCATTCGGAATTGGTGCTGAATCACTTGGTGGCATGACCTAAATTAATATAAATTGTGAGAAAACTGAAACGAATTCAAGTCTAGTAGATAAAAACATTGTAGCAATTCTCATGGAAGTAATTTTGCATTACATAAAAAAATTACCGTATTACATCGATTATAAGGCGCTATCGTTAATAAGACGCTACCGTTAATTTTCTACGCTATAAATAAAAATGTTAATATTTTTTTATTGCAAAGTATAAACTAATCTTTATTATAAATATAATGTACATACTTCATTAGAAAAATAAAATATTAAATTAGCTAATTCTTTATTACCTAATAAACATAAAAAAGTTTATTACAAAAATGAAACATATGTTCAATATTTAAAAAATTTGATCATCAGGTAAAAAAGCATCAGATTTAGTTGTCGATCTTACTGCACCACTTTCTTATGATTCCTTTTGTTTTTATTTTTCCTGAAGATTTCAATTAATGTCAATAAAATTGTTCTTTCACAATGACGACCCATATTTGTTCTCTAAATGGATCATAAACGCAAACGTCAAATTGGGCTAGTTTTTAAATTTTCAGTTAAATACCCGAGAAATGGTTCAAAAACTAAATTACTAGATAGGTCTCATAGAGATCCCGAACGATTATTCCAAATTACTTTCATCCAATCTTCCATCAGCTCAATCGTCACCCTTCATTTTTTTTTTGGACGAACTACGTCTTTCGAAATATTTTATTTATAAGCACGAGTTATGTTTGCAACATAACTCGTGCAGCTTTATATAACGTGTGCTCATCACTATTATGTGTTGTTCATCTGTTATATTCATGATATAATTCCGGTACACATCACAAAATATTGGGGTTCGTCTACATTACCGACATGCTTAAGATTAATCAGCAGATTTCTTACTCAAACGTAACTTTGGAAATTCAGCAATCTCTGTAGAAAACCTGAACTTTTTCAACAAATAAACGTATAGCACACGAGTTTTCCGTCTTTTCGAATGTTTCAAAAGCTTCTGCTGCCTTGAATTGAATTGCTTATCGTATGATACGGACGTTCTTCAACAACAAAACATAATACAACTTCATCATTTGTGAATATTGACCCTTTGTGACCCCTCAAAACTATTTCTTTGTTGTTTTGCAAGAAAATTTACGATCATTTCTTTGATGACGAATAATCTATTCATTTATGTCAAATTTACGTCCTTCAGTTTCATTTTCGTCCTCCTCAGCATTATTAGTAAGTTTATGTTTAAATGTAGTGTCGTGGTAAATTCTTCTTGATGACAATTACAATATCTAACAATTATGAGCACAGCGTTAATAAAAAATGATCGTAATCCAACAATAGCTTTTCAACAAGCAGGCGCACAGTTTCTCGATGCGTTTTTCGCGGGTAAAACAGCATCGAATATAAGACACACCATGAATAGAGACATGAAAATAAGTAAAAATATGCGACTTATAATCGATGTAATATGGTAATTGATAAAATTGAAAAAAATCTTTTTGATCCTGTAACTTTTATAGATTACCACAAAATAATGCTTGTTCATAGTATTACATAGCATTACGAATGAATTGAAATATGAAATTTTATTTCATAAAAATAAAAAACTATTTAAATAATTTCTCATTTTGTAAAAAAATGGTGTATATATTATTTATTATTATTATCATATAAAGCAATATACCATTTGTTCTAAAGCTTGTAACGTGCTTTGCTGCTGAGCGTAAGGAGGTAATCCGCTTGGTGGTGGAGCAGGTGAAACGTTGGACCTGCTAGGTGTAAGACTAGATGGTGGTCGTGGACTCAAATTTGGTTGTTGCTGCTGCTGCTGCTGTATTTGTGGATGAGGTGATAAATTTGGCTTCAAGAAAAAGAGATGATCATGTATAAGAATAGTAAATGCAAAATAATGTAACGATAGAAATTAAAATACTAAAGACTTCAATCTCTAAAGTGTAAATTCTTCCATTTAATGTGTATAAGCTAATACCAGAGGTGTATTAGGGCGTTAATAAAAACAGACTTTTATTGTTAAAGTTTTTTACATCTTGATTGTAGAGATGGGTTAAAGTCTATAATGGTTCATCTCACTTAAGATGTCATTTTGAACTCTCTAATGTGTATATCATATAGAATATTTTAAAATTAGTTTAAACAAGCCAGCATGGTACAGAAAGCAGAATCGTTAGACAAGGATACTACTAAAGCAGAGAGTACTGATGACTGCTACTACGTATGCCAGAAACGATCCATCTACCCTGTCTGACTATTTTAAGCTTTGTAATATGTACATTCTATAGAGGATTTTCCAATTAGTTTAAACAAGTCAACCACGGTACAGTACTCTGTCTGGCTTTTTCATCTTTTTATTTAAGTTAAGCAAATTTTTCATTTTGCTGCCTGAATTATTGAGGCTCACGACTATCGTTAAGGATTGGCGTTACCAGCAATCACGTAGCCACCAGAGACACGATTCAATCTGAACGGTATGAACACCTTAGCAATGGTTCAGTCTATTGTTTTATTCTAATTCTAACTTGGAGATTAAAATTAGACCGTTCCATATCATTTATTAAAATAATAACTTTGTTAGAAGTACATCAACAAAAGCAACCAGTGCATTTGTCTAAAGTAGTAATAAAAGATCTAAGTACCTCTAAAGGGAACGCAGGGGATAAGCTATGTACCCATACAAAACCCCGCTCCACAATGTCACGTCGGAGAGAACCATCTCCGCCTAAAAAATACGTGACAATACTATTAATTATATAATATTGTTTTTTGATCCATAATAAGGGTATTTTAAATTAAATAATTTGTTTGTACTTCCTTATTTATTTATTTATATAGTTTGCGACCGGTTTCGCCTATTTTAATACAGGCATCGTCAGGCAACTACAAAGATTTATGATAAATTTAGATTATAATTAAATGAGGAACAATTTTACTTAAAATTTTGTTATTTGTTATGTTTAAGCTGTTGGTTGTGTGAGTTTCATGTGTAAACTGCTGACTTATGTGTAAACTGACGGCTTAAACAAAACAAATAACAAAATTTTAAGTAAAATTGTTACTAATTTAGTTATAATCTAAATTTATCATAAATCTTTGTAGTTGGCTGATGATGCCTGTATTAAAATAGGCGAAACAGGTCGCAAACTATATAAATAAATAAGGAAGTACAAACAAATTATTTATTATTAATTGTTTGTAGAAATAAATGAGTTCATTTTTAGACTTATTACTAGTTATATAACATCTTATTATGATCTAATCTTTATTTCCATAAGTTATTTTAAACTCTCTATATTTTAATTTAGATTTAACGCTTATTAAACTTACTTGATTAAGTGTGAATATGACGTGTAATTTACATTGCGAATAAAGATTTATTACTTATTATTATTATTGCAATAAATCATAATAGATTGCGCAGTAGTCTAAATCAATTAACTTTAACTAAATTAAATATTTAAATCATGAAGGGTACACTAGTACATTAAACCAGCCCTAATTTTTAAGTTTAATTCTTATTTAATTATTCACGTTTAATTTCTTGTTTAATTCAAATTCTTTTTATTTGTTCCTATAATAACGAAAACAGACTCAATAGGATCAAGATGTACTACCAAACATAAAGAAATAAGCAATCGAATGAACAGTTTAACCATCCAAACGGCCAACTCTTACGGAACAAACAAATTTTCAAAACACTGATTATAATCCAAGTAATAATAATAAAAAACCAAAATTGGCCAAAATTTTCGCCAAAGACTATTCCTCAAACATCACAAAAAAAAATGTGGACAAGAGCAATCAAATAACAAGGCATTCCACGACCAGCCAAGAAGAGAACCAGGCCCCCATCACCAAAAAACCCACAATAAAAAGTGTGTGCAAGATATTTCTAAACACAAAATATCACAAGTTGCTGCGAGAAACATAAACAAAATCTTAACTTCCGACAACGAACCTGCTGACTCGACAAACAACAATCGATCCAGGCCCCCATCGCTTGGCAAATGGCGCTTGGCAAATGAAAACATGGATGTATGCTACACACGTTAGAAGCCTCCCTAATGAACGTTATACATAACTACAACGATACTACCACTATTATAGTCACAGGAGACTTAAATATAAATCCCTTACCCCATCCAAACACAACTCCAAATTGAGTAAACTTATGATGACTTTTGGTCTCCAACAAACAATACTTGAACCAACGCGTTACCATAGCAATGGTCAAACATGCAACGACAACATTTTTATAAATAATGAAGAGTACAGTGCAGCAAAAGGATTAATATTACAAATGAGTGACCATTATCCACATACAATCTCAATACCCACTAAAAACGTAATTCATCTACAATTAGACGAAGAGTGTACAATGGGGAAAACTACGAACTATTTGCCAAACAACTTCTAGAAGAAGATTGGGCATCAGTCTACCTAGCAACCGACCCAAATGAAATGTACGAAGAATTCCATATCTTCCTCAAACATTTACATGGACCTTTTCCACCCTTTTGTTAAAGAATAAGAAAACAAAAGGGAACAAAAGGGATATATTCATATATCGCAAGAACTTCCTTAAGGAAAACCTAAGGCTTATGAATAGGTTTCAAAACGACTACGGAAATAAAGAATCTGAAAAAATACTCAAGGAGTACAAGGAAAAATACACCCAGGAAACACAAAGAGAAAGAAAGCGCAACAACATGTACAGGATTTACTCCTAAGAGAACAAGCAGAAAACAATTTGGCAAATAATTAACCATGAAACGGGCAAAATTACCAAGCAGAATGTATCCACGTCGACATGCGAAGAATTCAATATGTTCTTTACAACAATAGGAGAAGATCTATTACTGGATTCGCCAGATTACGAAAGACGGAGCTGCAAGACAGTACAAAAAGTGCCTACAAAGGGCTCGTCCCTAACATAGCACAGAAACCAACATGCACAGACCAACATGCCAACATGCACAGAAGAAATAATGCAAATAATCATTGGCCTAAACAACAAGCGTGCCAAAAAGATGTATGTGGTAAGCACCAGAACACTAAAGGCGGTTAGTGCAATAATTTCACCTATTCTTGCAATATTTAACGCATGCATCTACAATGGTACATTTCCCAAAGCGCTCAAACTTGCAAAGGTGTTCCCGATACACAAAAAGAAGAATGCTCAAACTACCGGCCAATCTCGGTGCTACCATCGATATCAAAAATACTAGAAGAAATCATTCTATTCCGAATTGAGGATCACTTGAGAAGAATAACGTACTCAACAACAGCCAGTTTGGCTTTCGAAACGGCTAAAATCAACGGAATAAATGCAGCTCTTTTCTTTGCCGTCTAAGCACAGTATTTGACCCAATGTCTCGTCTGTTTCTTGAGAACGTCGGAAGCAAGCAGTATATATATGCCAACGGAAAAACTGGTTTCCTAGAAGACGTAAAACGCGGTGTTCCGCAAGGATCGATCCTTGGTCCGGTCTTTTTTATAATCTTCATTAATGATCTACCAGCTCATGTAACTCACCACCTAACACAGGCTAAAAACAAAACTGAATTACGACGAAATAATGCCAGAGATAGTGAAAGCCACGACCTGGTTCCACAAAATCGACTAGTATTAAATGAAGACAAAACGGACAGGATCAACTACGTTATGCAAAGAACACATAATAAACGTCTTTATTCCGAAACAGTAAAGGAAAGTACAAAGTGAGTAATTAGCATAATTAAATATACAATACTTATAGAAAAATACATTGTAATGCACTGTTCAATTACTGAGTCGAAATCCTTGGGCGTAGATTCAGTTAGTACATCACTCTACATTACTGTTTGTCAACTAA
>WYDF02295489.1:0-15944 GCA_009867245.2 Adranes taylori | reverse complement strand
AAGCTAGTGACTAAACAGCTGATATGGAATTCAAAAAATTTCATTATTAATAAGCATAGATTCATGGACGGTAGTTCAGTCAAAACAAATCTATCAAGATATCAAACGCCTTTGAAGAGGGTCACTAAGTTCATTCAATCTATATAGATTTCGCCAAAGCATTTGACAAAATAAATCACGATATACTTTTCTCCAAACTAAAAACCTTAGGAATTGGAGGGAATATGTTACAATGTATAAACAGCTTCCTGAGATTAAGAAAACAATTTATAAAAATAGGTGACTCCATCTCGTCCGCAATAGTAGTCACGTCGGGAATAGCGCAAGGATCCCATAGCGCACCTATTCTCTTCAATCTGTTTATCAACGACATCAAAGAAGTTATATCCCACTCATCATTTCTAATCTTTGCGGACAACCTAAAAATCTTCAAAAAAAAATTCAATGCAATGATGACATTTCGTTGCTCCAGAACGACATTACCGCTTTTGAAACGTGGTGTAAAATTAATGCTTTCACAAGCAAAAACATCCAATAGTCAATAAATACAGTACTTTGGATTCTGAGATCAATGTGGTGAAACAGATTCGCGATTTGGGTGTTGTGTTTGAATGTCAACTGAGTTTTGTTCCCCACATCGAATACATCAAAAACAAAAGTGCCCAAACATTGGGATTCATAAACAGATTCAACACGGAATTCAACCATGTTACCTATCTCCATCTATTAGATGACTAGTGCGCCCAACTCTGGTGTTTTCATGCATGATCTGGTCACCTCACTACAAGGTGCATATCGTCGCTCTGGAATAAATCCAGGAGAAATTTTTAAAATCAATGAGATATAGAATAGGGAACCATGATCAATCTATCGAGGCTATTAGATATATGTTCAACTTAAAATGTGGCTACAGATTATGCATGTATTCGCGATTCATGATTCATCCAGTTCATTGTAGTTCGTAGCAATTCGCAAATAGAGCATACAGACTATGCTTTTATAAACATTGCTTGTTCCGGTTCCTGACAGTGTACTCTTATTTATTTTCCGACGACAGTTTCTATAAGCTTGCAATAAAGTTGAATATTTCTTGCTAATTTCTTCAGCAGTCACTCCGAACTTCTCTGCCAGAATTTTAAAGGTGTCACTTTGTTTTCCTAATTTTCTTATCTTTATCCCTTGGATCCCACAAATAACGCAGTTGTTCAATTTCATAGATTAAATCTAGAACGCGTACATCAGACCACTCGTATGCTTGCTTGTAATCTTGTTCGGCCCATGTTTAAAAAAAACAAGAATGCGAAATGTATAATAAAATAAATGTAATTACTAATTATTCTTTTTCATATTGATGCGCAGCCCTTGATATTCGTCAACTTACCGCCTCCAAGAGCGAATCACTGCGAACACACGAACCATGTTGTTTATGAATCGATTTTTAACTAACAAGTCCCTACACACTATTCGCGAATTGCCCGCGTATCCATGCATAGTCTGTAGCCACCTAAGCACGTTAGAATCTCGACGTAAAATTGCAGACATATGCTTCTTACACAAATTGAACCGAGATGATATAGAATGTCCTGAACTATTAGAAGAAATTAACTTTAAAATTCCAACTCGCATACATCACATCAATACAATCTTTCTTGAGAAGCATTGTTCAACTAACTACATATATAATTAATAGTCCGCTATACCGTATGACCAGATTAGAAAATCAGGTATGTCAATCTGCCGACATATTTTATATCAATTCTATAAAACTTAAACAAGCCCTCAAGAATTTCCTTCTTTAGAAGACAACATATATGGGAAATTTCAATCAGCAAAATTGATCACTTTGGATTGAATCAAAAATTGAATTAAGGTAGTTTGAGTCAATTTAATGAGTTTAAATATAAGAGTGAGGAACTACGACAAATTTGTGACTAATCAATATATTAGACTAATCGATATATTTGTGTAATATTAAATGTCTTAAAAACAAATTACTGTAACTAATCAATAATATAAATGTTGGCATGTAAAAATATATCTATATTTAATAAATATTTAGATTGTAAATCTAAAAATATGTAGGAGGGTTAAATTTTCAATATTGACAACTATTAATATTAATATTACAGTAAGAAATGTTAAATAAAGAGTTTACTATTTCCTATAAAATCTGGACATTAAGAGGTTAAACCTTGGAATCAAAGAAAGTTAGAAGTCCATTTAAGTATTATTGATATTCACTTCAGTGGTATTTAAAATAAAAACTACAAATAAGAAGTTTATTGAAAACAGAACTCTTGTTCAGGTAGGACGCAAATAATTTTGTTGTAAATTATTTTGTATTTGACATACATATTAACTTACGCACCTTTCATCATAATAACATTTAAAGACTTAAATATTTCGTATGGTACATATAATCAGTAGAATGTTTATATGCAGTTATATCTTACAATTTGTTAATATTAAAACAGTTTAAAAGTTAAAGCTGGTATTTGCACGTAGTCGGCAAAAACATTCTATTTTATAACAATATTCCTTTTATAAACTTATATATACGACTCGTGAAGGGTATTGTGATTAGGGAGTGCAATATAAGTAATACCGAAACCGATAATACTCAAAAATTGATGACGGTATTACCGATATTTTGAAACTTAAATACCAGTAAAACAAAACAAAAATAAAATTTTTAAAAATTCAACTGCGGTTGCGGTTCATAATCGGTACAATATAATATTTACTGCAGCAATTATGGTACCTGTAACCTGTATAAAACTATACCATGTTAGGTTAGAAAAAGTTATTTTCTAAATGCGTACGTACGACTGTGTGTGTCTCACATACATATATATTTTTTGTGAAGCAAATCTTGAAGGTTGCGTATCAATTTTTCGATTTAACCACAAAAAAGTGAGTATAAACATATTTATTATGCAATATAGTAATTATTAAGAAAATAAAAATTTAAATTCTTAGAATACGAAGCAAAACTACCCATCAATGGACATTCCCATCAACATCGGGTCATTTTAATTTTGCATATAGCCACATAGAGGGCGCAAGTAACAAAACATATGGTTCCGAAATTAACCTCAACAATATATTGACACGTGTTGAAAATTTCGTCAAAATACAACAAGTGGTTTAGTCACAATGAATTTTTAAGGTTAGTAAGGCGTTCAGAAACATGGAATTGAGTCGAACGCATTTCCGAGCGATAATTTTTTACAACTTTCGAAAAAATTTATCGAAACAACAATGTCTTGCCGAGTTGGTTGTTGTTTTTCGTAATGAAGCACCATATTATCAATCGACAATTACTCGCTGGTACTCTGAATTCAAACATGGACGCACAAATCTGAGCAATGATCCTTCCTAGGTTAGGTCCACCAAAATCAGCGGTCATCATTAATGCTGTGCGCGAGAGTTCCTTGGGCATTTCTAAGACCTCAATCCAAAAGATTTTACATGAGTTGGGCGTGAGAAAATTAGTTTCTCGTTGGATCCCGCATCTGTTGAGCGAGGAACAAATGGCGGCTCGTGTCAGTTGGTGCCGATGAACTCTGAATCGGTTCAACAGAGACCGCTCCAAAAATGTGTTCGGTATCGTCAGCGGTGACGATTCTTAGACCTATTCTTATGTACCCGAGAATAAATGCCAGTCTACTGTTTGTATGTTTCAAGATGAGAACCCTTTTGTATCAAAATCCGGACATGTGGCTAAAATTCCGTTACAAAATCGAAGGACGGTAACTGCTGATTGGTACACAACCGTTTGTTTGCCAGAAATCACTTCTGAACTGCGAAAAACAACCCACAACATCGGATCATCCTTCACCATGACAATGATAGTGCTCACACTACTCGACAAACATTTGAGTTTTTGAAGCAACAAAACATCGAGTTGTTTGACCATCCTCCGTACAACCCTAACTTAAATCCCAACGATTTTTTACATTTCCCACCAAGAATACACTCCGTGGTCAACGATTTCAATCACCTGAAGATGTAGTCGATGCTTTCTAAATTACCATTTCGAGCATACCCACTGAAGAGTGGAATAAGTGCTTTAACAATTTGTTTGGACAAATGCAAAAGTGCATCGGCAATGGTGACAAGTACTTTACAAGAAAAACAATAAATGATTGAAATTTAAACTATTGTTTTTTGTTCAAGCTAAATGCAAAATTAAAAACATATCCCTCGTACAGCGTTTGACGTAAAGTCGAACAGTTTAGACGTATTAAGAGTTCATGCATCCGAATGATTTGGAAATAGATGTCAATGATTTTAATATTTTTAATAAGACTGCAAAATAAACTATAATAAAAACTATCGTAAACCTAGCAAATCGCTTGTTTTCTCAAAAAGAAACTGGAACTGCCAACTCTGTTATTAAAATTGCTGATAATGATCAAGAAATTCCTCATGTTGAACCTGCTAATGTCTCCATAAAAGAAAAACAGCATTTATTGATACAAGAAAAACAAACTTCGTCGGTTAATAATAAACAAGCTGTATATAAAAAAAAAGACGTCATAGGCATAATCAAGACAAACCTGGAACTATTACGTCATAGCAGACAATATTTAGAATCCATTTTCCAGACCTTACTAACAATCCCACCAACCAGTGTAGAATCCGAGCGAGGGTTCTCTGCAGCTGGATTAATTTGTACCAAAATGAAATCGGGGTTAAATGATTCCACCTTGGACACGTTATACTTTAATTGTAAATTACCACTTATAAACATTTTTTTGTAGTTTAGAATAAACTTAGTAGCATATTTTTTTAGTCAAATTAAATAACATGTATAATATGTTTACTAAAAATAATAATACTATTACTATGTGTGTACATGACTTAAAAATGCATATGTAGCTTTTGTTACAAATAAAAAATGTCTAAATTTGTGAAATAATTTATCTCCAAAATATAATATGTACAATTAACCATTTTATCATTTCCTTAATCCGTATTTACTGTTATTTGTTGCAATTATAAATTGTTTCATGTTGGTATTACCTACCTACCTATTACATCATATATTGATAAGTTCAATATAATTATAACTCGAATATATTTTAATGTAATATCAACAACAACCAGGATAATGGAATTTTCAACAAAACATGTAGTACATGAAATATAAAACAAACAATGATTTTAATGAAAGAGATTTTTTGAAACATCTAAACCGAAAAGCGTCGAGCTTTGCAAAAAATCTACACTAAACACATGTCAGTTAAACGTAATAAAGGATTCTGATGACAAAGGGAGATTTGAAACAAATCTGGAATGTGTCATTGCAAGGAAGATTGTGACAAGTATCATTACAAAGAGTTCAGAAGGTTCTACCAAGAGACCGATAGATAGAAAAAAGCGACAATTGTTGGATACTGTAATTTCAGATAAACATATTATTAAGAAGAAATCCGTGTGTACAAATAGTCTTAAATTACACGAAAACTTGAAAACGAAGTTAAGAAACAGGAATATTAGGAAAGGAACCTTTAATAGGACAAAGCAACTGCAATTTTATTATAAATAATACAACATACAATTAAGCCAACAAATAAAGTTAAGAAAAGAATTATGTCACTACATTAGTTTTGACATTATTAATGATAAATCAGAAAACTACAATACATGACATCCCAAAGAAAAATGATATTGAAAGATTGTTAGAAATGTATAGAATGAAAAACGGAAGTACTTCAATTCAGAATAAAGACAGTTTTTACCATGTCGGAGGAAATAAAATCCAAATCGATACTAAAAACGATTTAAGTCATAGAAAAGAGTTAATTCCATCAAGAAATGCAGTTTGCGATAAAATACTAGGCAATTGTCGAGTTTCAAGAATTTGTCTGGATCTTAGAATTAATAAATCTTTATGTACGAGGCCTGCTGCTTTAACTTCGGGATATAGCAACACTGTAGTTATCTGATGTTTGACTGCATGAGCATTTGTAAAATTTGTTGTGATAAACACAAGTGACAGAAGTATAATATAGTGAGCAGTTCGAGTACAAGTTAATTTTAAAGTAACCGTAATCGGAAAGAAAATATGGATTTAAATCGTGAGCGTTTTCGAGCAATGCTTCTGTTTTAGTTTCGATTGCAGAAAAGTGTTTGGATGATCATATGTACTCGATGGATACCGCATAATTTAACTCTAGGTCAAAAGCACGCTCGAGTCAAATGATGCAAAGAAACACTCACGATTCAACACAGGTACGTCAAATTTAGTTTACGACATCATTAGTGGTGATGAAAGTTGAATACATTCTTATGAACCTGAAACAAAACAATCCACTGTTTGGGTGTTTCAAGATGACGCTAATCCAACAAAAATCGAAGTTGGAGCGTTTCGAAGAAAATGATTGCTTGTTTTGTATCAAAAACTAAACATGTCGTTACTATTCCTTTAGAAAATCGCAGAACAGTGAATGCTGAGTGGTACAGAACTCTATTCTTACCAGAAGTTTTCTCTGAAATGAGAAAAAACTACGAAAAACGTCGCATCATTCTGCACCAGGACTATGCAAGCTCCCACATAGCGCAACGAACAATTGATTATTTAACCACATAAAATATAGAATTACTTACTCATTCTCCATACAGCCCTGAAGTCCAAACGACTTTTATACATATCCAAAAATCAATTGCGTGGTCAATTTTTTTAAAGGCCAGAAGATGCAGTTGAAACATTTAAAATTGACGTGATGAGCATGCCATTTCCGAATGGAGTAAATGTTATGACAATTGGTTTATTCGCATGGAAGGGTGCATAGATTGTAAGGGGGATATTTTGAAGAGAAATAAAGCAGTTTTTTTAATTCTAAATATTTTGTTTGAGTCTATCCCGAAATTAAAGCAGCAACCCTCGTAATACCAAACCTCTTGCACATGTAAATTTAACTGCACATGTAGATACCTTACGCAATTTATGTAACACAAAAGAAAAATATAAAACATTACACTATTTTCGTTATTATTTTCTCTGACATTGTAATCATGGATTGCAGCAATATCTAGAATAGCCGAAGATGCGATTTGTTCTTCTGAGTTACCATATTCAACAAATTTGATATACACTTTGAACTAATTAATGAAAATGACTAATCCGACTGAAATGCACGTATTTTGACTGGTATTAAACGATTGAGACATCGATCTCTTATCTCTCTGCTTGCGACGCTTGAATCGTAATTTTTAATTGTTGTGCTTGGTTTACTAGCCTAGAATATCACTGTAGTGTCAGAACATAATATTCCATCTTCACTGCGATATAAATTTAAAGAATATGTTGAAACATTTAAAATATACTTCAGCCCAATTTCCGCGCTGTAATTAGAACACTGAGTCATCGTGTTCTTCTTGTTCATCCATTTCACACATTATCAAACATGTAGACTTTGATTAAAGTATTGTAGCAAATTGATTCTGGTTTGAATCCATGATTGATGATGATGATATCCGTTTAGTGAACAATTCGAGCTAATATATGATGATGAAATTGAGTTGCTATAATCTTCCTTTCTAATTGAATTTGTTTCTCATTAATTCATAACATGAAGGGGCATTTACATTTCCTTCATTATTATATATAATACAATTGCAATTGTTTTGTCCTATAATAAAATTGCAGTTGTTTCGTGCTTACTCCTTAACTTTGTTTTCAACTTTTAATGTAATTTAAAGATTATTTGTACACAAAGATTTCTATTTCTTAATAAAAGGTTCATCAGAAATTACAGAATCCGATAACTGCTGTTTCTTTTTGGTACAATCTTCGAAATTTTTTGTAACGGTACTTGAGACAATGTTCCTTGTAGTGGCACATTAAAAATTTTTTTCAAATCTCCGTTTGTCATCAGAATCTTTTATAGCTGTCTAGTTCAGATTTCTTCAGTTTAGATATTGCAAAGTCTTTCATTAGAATTATAGGTTGTTTCATATTCATGAACTAATGTTTTGTTGAAAGTTCCATAAATCTCATTCTTGTAGATAGTACACTAAAATATATTAGAATTATATATTATATTGAACTTATATCAATATTATTTAATGTTATTTTAAAATGATATATTATTGCTAACGGAATATACGTACGTTATTCAAACCAGTATCAATCTGCTACAACGTTTGAATCAAAAATTGTTTAGTTATTCCTTTAATAGTTATATTTGTTGTGCATTTGAGATTTTTTTTGTTTCTTAGTGTAAAATTCGACAGGATTGAAATAATTATAAAAAAAATATTGTACGTGTCTTTTCTTTCGTAGCGATTTTCTTGTGATATTACCTCGACGTTGCGTGAAATGGAGGAACAAAAAGAGCATGATGACGCAATTTCTAAGTACAACGTAGAAACTGGGGTGACGTCTATTTTGAATGCTACACTTATTCTTTAAATTTAGGTCGCAGTGAAGATATAAACTTATGTTCTGACACTACAAGACATACACGGCTAGTAAAACAAGGGCAACAATTACAAAACGAAAGCGTAAACGTTCCAGACGTCGTAAGCAAAGAGATAAGAGACCGATGTCTCAATCGTCTGATACCAGTATGCATTTCAGTCGAAAAATCTGTCATCTTCACTAATATGGAATGCGTATTAAAATAGTAATGGAGAAAGTACAAAAGATTTTTAAAATTTGTTGCTTTTGAACTGGGTATTGATGTCAGAATTTTCGAGCATGCCTTTGTTGCGAATATGATCGGTTTGCAAAGCTTAGAACAAAGAAGAGTGGCATGAGATCCCAAATCCTTGTATAAGTTGCTGAATGGTTCAACTGATTGTCAGATGCTTTTAAAAAATATACAATTTAAAACCTAAAGCAGAGTACAAAGGCAGACAATGCTGTTAAATATTCCTTTTAACTATGCAAATTATGGTGTTCATAGGCATATGTGCGATTATCTAAACAGGGAAATGTTGCTATTGTTAACGGAGTGACTTTTTATGATTCCTTTTCCGTTTTTTGTAATAAAATAATAGCAATTCAAGTGCAACGTTTCAATTCATGTGTAATTGGTGAAGTGCAATGTGTACATTTGTATTTCTAGATCTTTATTCAGAGTAACTTTTATTTTAAAATTGTTTAATTTACTTTCTCTGATTATTTGCTTTCACTTGTTATACTTTCATTCATTAAACTTTCACTAACTATACACGTTCACATGTAATTAATTGTTATAATTAGTGATTTAACATTTATTTAATAATTGTGCATCTCTTTGTTTTTGTAAGTTTGATAAATTTACATTATTGTATTTTTTGTAAAACCCATTGTTAAGCTGATATTTCCGTTAATGTAATAATTGTTATATATTGGGAGTATCCTGTACATAAATAAAATAAAAATTAGTTCAAAACCCAAAGTGCATATGAAATTCTAAAAAATACGAGAACCCAAAAGAACAAACCCCATCTTCTGCTATTATAGATAATGTTGCAATACATGATTATAATATCAGAGAAAATAATTAAAATGAAAAAAGAAATGAGATTGAGAAATGCGATTAACATTGCAGAGCCAGAAGATGGCATTCAAAGTACAACTTATATTAAAATAATTAATCATTCATCAACGAAAAAACGAATTCAAGAAACGATAAAAGATGGCCGGAATATTTGCTAGCAATTGTGTACATGAAGCGTCGGATAATGTAGTAACAAATTTGTGGAAAACTACCTACGAACTGCTTTTTTATCCTTCATATACCAATGTACGTACGAAGTACGTATAAGTATAGGATTCATGTTTTGAACATTTTTTCTAAATCATCTTAATAGGTCTCTTGTATTCATATATATATCACAGCAATCCGTTTATACGTAATTCAAAGAAGGGGTCATAAGGAACAATTTGCCACGAAGAGAAATTTTTCAAAATATCTAGTACGTACGTATGTACGATGTATGTGCGTTCAAGAATTTCTCCTGACCTATTGGACCGGTTTGAATGAAATTTGGTAGGCAGGTGCAAACGATTTTTGCGCATAAAGATTTTTTCATTTTTTCTAATCCAATATGGCGGGCACTCGCAAATGAAAGTAGGCCAATGTCTCTAACTCTTATACAACGCTACGCTGCCACGTTTAAAGTTTAAAAACTTTTAAATAAATCTCAGAAACTATGAAATATAGGACATTCGAATAAATTTGAAAAACAAATTGCACTACCTTAAACATCTCCATACCTTTGAAAGTTGAAAAATGAAACTTGGAGAACATATGTAGGACTAAGGGATCTCAATTTTGCCAATATGTGCATTAGAATATGCCCAATCCATTTTGGGCAATAAAAAAATTTCTAAAACTTTTTAGGAACAGCCTATATTTTTATAAATTTTGATAGCCCTTGTGATTTTGTTTAAAATGATACCACGCATAAGAAGTCCAACTGTTATGGTTCGAAAGATAACTTCAAACTTCTCTATCTGTCGTCATGCCATCCGACATTATTCCTAATGTAATTCCTAAATTCCTAAACGTTATTCCTAAACACTAACGAAGCAAAGTTGTAGAGAAAAAAAAAATTTACGTTCTATGAGATCTATAAGACGGTGCTCCTGCAATTTAATAAATGTTTCTATCAGTGGCGGGTCCAAATTATAATTTTGGAAGGGGATCAAACTGATCACATATCTATTACACACGAATAATTTTATTTAATTATAATTTAAATTTTGAATCAAATGACGTTCTGAACTTGGTTAATCCCCTCCCCTAAATTCGCCACTGATTAGTGTTTTAAAAAGGCATTTAAATAAATGTTTGAATACAACAGCTAATATTTACTATTTTAATGTTGTGGAACTGAAAGATTTCTACAGATGGCAAAATATTGTTACTCAATCAAAAGTTTGATCAGTTATTGCAAGACATCTTTTATTCCTTAAAACAAATTATTTTCAAACAAGATATCATAACATGACTTAAGCATAAAATAATGAAACAAAGAATTATTAAATTAAAAAATGCAGTAAGTTTATTTAAAACAATGTGGTTTTTTGAAACCACCTGCAAAACAGAATGTCTTGTGATAACGTCTAGAAAACATGGATAAATTGGAATTTAGTTTGGAAGCATGTTTAAATAAATTTTCTTCTAGAACATTCTTCTTCTAAACAGGATTGGTTAGTTCATGCTATCATGCTTGAAATGTCGTGAAAATATTTTTAGAGTGGGAACTTTATCTTCAAAAATATGTATACCAATATTGCTAAGAAAAGGCATAAGCAAAATAATGAATTTATAATCGTGGCATTTTTTGAGTACTAAAAGTTAATCTTGATAAAATTTTGCTTTAACAAGAATTACTAATTATTCTGTTTCTTTTTTATGAATTAATCTACTTCTAAATAATATGAAATAAATATCTATATGCCACCTAAATAAATATTCAATGAATGTTATTATCTGTCCGGATTTTACCTGTATAACAATATTATTTTAATTAAAGTTATTCAAATCAAAATCAGTCTTTTACTTATCTAGTGCTTAATAAATAAACTAAATATTAACTGGTACCTATGCTAAAAATAACGAAATTGCGGTTGCCGCAATATCACATCCAACGACATGCTAAGTACCTTTTCTAGCAGGGTTACAGCTATAGGTTCTGTGCTAATCGATTATTACCGTAAATAATATTGTGCCAATTTAATAGACTAGTTATAAGGTGTCAGTCAAAACTAAATAGATCAAACTTTGTTTTAAGCAAAATATAATAAAAAGTATGACTTTCAGTATACATGAAGTGCTACCTAGTAAGAATTTTTATCTTTTAAATACCATATATTATATGTACGTAGTACATATAAACATCAGTGCAGGACGCATTTGTAGCATACAAAGAACGGTAAAAAAAAGTTTGAGAACAAAATTGTCAATTTCTGAGAGACAGAGAAATCTCTAGACTATAAAACCTTTACCTACTTGACAGAAAATATCATATATATATATATATATATATATATATATATATATATGCTCATAAAAATTTTAAAAAGTAACACTGTCCATGAACATGATTGATACAAGAAATAAAGAAGAATATTGCCTCGACTAACAAAACAGTAAAGTGGTGTCTGACGATTGTAAGACCACTGATCGCAATAAAGAATTATGTAATCTTATCATTTGTCTAATACTTCACGCATGATAAATTCACAACTTCACAACATACGTTAAATATAATACAGAGAACTTAATATTATAAGTGATAAAATCAATATTTTATATCAATAATGAATTTATATAAAAAATAATTTATTATTTTTTATTTAAAAATAGAGTACTATCAGTTTCATTTGTATCAATATTATCCTTAAGACTCGCAAGTATTTATCAAAAAGTTTTGGACAAAAATTAAAGTATGCTGCTTTTCTAAGTTGCTAAAAATATGTAGAGATCTAAATAAACATATTTCTGAAGCAACTAAGAAATCTTCTACGTACAAATATCATTACATCAAACACATACTTCAACAAAAACAAAACAACAAACAATCAACTGCATTGTTAACGAAATCACAATTTGTTAAACAAACAAGATCACAATCAAGTTTACTTTCTTACAGTATCACATCTCCTATAAAAGAGCAAATATGGTACTCTATTTCCCGTCGGTTTCAACACTAGGTCTTCATAAACAGGTTTCACTGTAGAATCATCATAGCGCAACCAACTTGCGTAACCGATGTGGTAAGCATCGGTTAAATAATGGCCTTTCGTCGCTTCGGTCCCATCATGGTACACGACCGCAAATAATTTGTACTTGGTGTTGTCTTTTTGTTGATAATTCGTTTTGGACGATAAGAGTTCTGTTAATAAAGTAAAATTGTATATTGTATATAACAAGGAGACGTTTTTAATAGAAATAATACTACAAATAATAATAGAAGTAGTAATTAAAATAGAAATAGTAATGCAAGAAAAAAGAAAAAACAAAGAAATAAAAAATACTAATAATAAACAAGTTAACTGAATTAAATCTGCAGATTACAACTAAAAATTGTAATATGTAATTGGTATGTCATTGGAACAAGACAGTAGTTACAAAGCGACGCCGAAATCGGTTATCCAATATTCATATATGGAACAAAAGGCACATACCTTTAGCCAGTCTGTGATTATCGTCCGAAAGGTAAGCTCTGGGAGTTGCTTGATCTCAGTGGTAGTCTGTTATAGAGCCTCACTGTCATAGGGATTGGACCTTTTAACGTTTTTGTCAGGTGCTGATGGTCCTGTGCTTGTTTCAAGTGTCATGATCATGTACTTCACAGCGTAATATACACTGATTCTTGATTTTATAAGAATAAATTAATGCTTCTTTTATGTATAGTGAGGGAAAAGTAAGGATTTTCTTCTCCTTAAATACCTGAAGACAGTCATCTCTGTATTTTATGCCTCCTTTTATTATTATCGCCATGCTCCGTAGTACAAAAATGCTCTTGGCATCAAAACATATGCCCCATGCTAAGATAGCATAGCTCATCAATGATTGGCATAGAGCATAGTAACAGGTTAGCAATGACTCTGATGATAGCGATTGTGATAGCACACGTAGTAGAAAAATATTGCTTGCAAGTTTTTTGGAGGTTGCATTTACGTGTTTCTTCCACTTTAGAACATGATCTATATGTACGCCTAAAAAATTTGACACATTCTATATCATTATTCCTTTTTCAGTGAGAATGTTAGTTTGGATGTTTTACCTTCATTTAAATGAAGTTTGTTCGAGGTAAACCACTATTGCGCCTTTGAATACATGAACTAGCTTCTATTTCAACATCTTGTCCAATGTTTCCTAGTACGGTTAATGTTGTATCATCAACCAACAAAAATATGATCTGGTTTTATACTTGAGATAAAGTCATTGAAAAAGATTAGAACTACAATTGGTCCTAGAATGGATCCTTGATGCACCCCCATATCGATTACAAACTCCTCAGAGCACACATCCTTTATGGTCACCCTGTTTTCTATTCGTCAGGTTTAGTTGCTTGCTTTCGTTGTCAAATATATGCCGGCAAACTCTAGTTATTTGCAGAGTATATCATGTGCTACACAGTCAAATGCCCTACACAATGCCCGCACTTCTATTTATTCTGTGGCTGTATTAATTGTCCTGAAATAGTTTGTACTTTTCTGAATAGTATATGATTTTATCGCACATTATCTTCTCAATAATTTTAGAGCAAATTGGTAGCCGTGAGATTGGTCAGGCTGAAAAGTTGCTGATCATTTTCTTATCACCTTTTTTGAATATGGGTATGACATTAGCAATTTTTAAGCAGTCAGGAAAGGTTCCTTCATGAAAATTTGGCGCGTCATTGTTTATTAGACGCGTTGTTGGTGTAATCAGGTTGTTAACATTGTTCTTTATTAAATTGGAACTAAGTCGTGATTTGGAGTTCTTCAGCGCTTCAAAGGGTTCCCTTACATCATTGTGTGAGGCTCTTCCAAATGAAAACAAACAGTCGGAGAGGTGTTTATATATATATGTGTAGTTCGAGGATCCCAAACAGTCAAGTAGTCTCGCTACTATGCTCGTAGGAATCTCAGCAAAATAATTATTGAAACTGTCCGGATCCATTCCATCTATCCGGACAGTTTCAATCCATTCCATCGGATCCATTATGGCTAACGTTCAGTATTTCCCAAAGTTTCCTGGTTTTGTTATTGGAACCTGTGATTACTTTCTTGAATGCATTCCTTTTTGTTTCTCTCAGAGCTCGACGATAATGTCGGAAAACATTTTGTTCTTCAAATAATACATCTGTCCTGAAGTTAGTGCATAGATAATTAAGCAGAAACAATTTATTTATCATGACTTTTAATTCTTGATTAAACTATTTGATTTCAGAATCACATTTTGACGTGCGCATTTTTGTCAGCGGAAATAATTGGTTAAAAATTCTTATAATTTCCTGTAAACGAGTTCTTCAGTGTACAAATTCTTCAGTTTCCTGTATACGACTTCTCGTATATCGATGACTCCGGTGTTCAAAACATTCGTATGAGAGGAAACAAAAATGTTATCGATACAATTCTGACCACGCGTTGGTTGAGTTATTCTTTGGATATCAAAGGATAGCAGCAAATCATACAAGGCAGATGACTTGCTGTCTCCACTGTCCAAGAAATTCACATTTGAATTGATATATAAATTTAAAATTGATTCTAGAACATTTAAAATATGTTGAAAGTCTCCAGGAGATCTATAACATGCAATTATGATATACTTATTAAAATATTTTATACCAGTAAATTCACATTGGCCTTCCTAAGAAAATTTATTAATATGTATTTTTTCACAGGGTAGAGAAATACATATCGCTACATTTCAATATAATATCATGACTCCTGCATGCTGTAATTTTTCTGTAGAGTAGATGTTAACTGATTTCCAATTAAATAATTTGAAATGAGATGCTCCATTTGGTGATAGCCAATGCTCAGTAATGCAGGCGACATCTACTGGAAGAGTCTGAATAGCTGCTTCTACATTGGTTTTATATGCATTGCATTGTAATGCATTGTAAATTATATTTTATGCATTGATCATATGAATTAGCTGTGTACTATTTGTTATTGTAGTTGCCGTGCCATCGGTCGCCTTTGAAAAGGAACATTATACCTGCTTATCCTTATGTTTCTGGGTCAGAATTCAAGAGAGCTAATGGTATCTTTCTGCTCAAAACTCACCACAATGCTCCTCGTTTGCAGCTTACTGCATATTATTGACACATTAGGCAGTTTGCCCTCTATGTAGCGCATAAGATATTCCGTTACACCAGTCACAAAGTCCCCTACAAATAACCATATATATATATATATATATATAATAATAATAATAATATAAACCTTTATTGGCATAAGTATTTACAAACACAACTCAATATATACATCAATATTTACA
>WYDF02295478.1:0-15944 GCA_009867245.2 Adranes taylori | reverse complement strand
AAAAAGAACACAGAAAAAAAAAACAAAAAACTTATAAAAATGAAAACAAAAGGGAAGTGAGCAGACAAAACAAAAAGTACTAACATTTCCCACCGTCGCCATAACAAGTGAACAGTATACATCGCTTGCACTCCAGTGCAAGCAGCATCAAAGGTACACTTGATACTAAAAACCAACCAATTACCTAACCAAACCTATCCCGAAACAAGCTACCTTTAATCATGCTATGGGCAAGATTATGCAGGTTTCCTTGGCTGTAAAGCGAATGCTATAGCATAATATTCCTCCTACAAGTTATCTGCACCAATTCTCCACTTAACCTCTCAAAACCATTCCAGGCTGAAGATGATGGGAAATCCTAAAGCCTCCTTGAAACAATACCATATCTCCTCAATTAATACATTATTAACAGGGAGTGGAGTTTTAGTGGGTAAAAATTCCACACTGTCGGGTGCATCGGGCATCCTTCGTCTTTTTGAAGATTTTTCCACTTCCACGCAAAACAAAAAAAAAATTAGTTATTATGTAGGATTTAGGAATACGTCGTATGTTGTGAATTTATTATTTAAATGATTTCTACATCCTTGTTTTATTGAACTATTGTAGCTTCATTCATATTGAACACAGTCAACGTATACTTATATTTTATGTAATATTGTCAAATTCAATAAATTCAAAACTGTGTATCTTAAACCACTACATGTAAATCTCATCCACCCCTCGTACAGTAAATATACATGTCTAAAAATATAAACGACCGGATATATTAATATAGATTCAGAATAACATCTGATGCTAAAATAATGTTATATATACGTAAATCAAGACAACTTTGGCGGAACGGAAAAAAGAAGAAAATTAAGGGACGATCTAGTGATACGATCTGCGTGATAGAAATGAGACAACACTTGGGAAGTATTTAAGATCAATCTAATAGTATAATTACTCTCTTATTTTAATACTGAAAATATTAACAAATATTCTAAATAAAAATGATATTTAATATACATAAGTACCATATAAAACATTTACACGCGACTATTAATAAACCCACCGTAACATGTGTCATTTTAGTATATTTATTAATTATTGAACAGGTAATTAGATAAGTTTGATATCAAACAGAATGAATCAATAGATATTTTATGTACAACAGGTAGTTACTAAAACAATTTCTACCCACATTCGAATCCATACCTATAATGAGAGTAATAATCTTACTATTATTATTATTATTTAACTTAACTATAAACTGCTTATATCCGATATAAAAATGAGCTTTTTTAAATGAGGTACTTCTAAAGGTCATTGCATTTTAAATTCATCCACAATAATTATTTATTAATTAAATTATCAAAGCCTACACATAAAAAAAGTTAATAAAACAATAATCGTAGTTAGAATTGCCGGTAAAACAAAAATGACGGAAGAAACATGTGCGAGAATTAAATGAATCTCGATTATTCATGCATGGCTAAGTTTTGCGTGATCTATTTAAAAAGGTACTTACATTTTTTTGTTGTTCTGTCAATGGGGCAGCCATGTTCAACATATGTATGCATTAGGCAATGGTGATGATTGGATGATCATGTGACAACTGACAATGTGCGCGTTCGGTCATGTCAGAGTCGCTCGCCTCATACGAACAAACGTTAAACCTAAAGCGCACGGATACTTTATTAACTGCGCTAATAGCTTCTAAGGCACTTCAAGAAAATTCATAAATTTCTAAGGAAAACAAACACATCACATACAAAACTAGTTTCTAATTTCGGCTAGACTTGGACTTATAGCCATAAACTAAAATTAGAATGTTTCGCCTTTACGTAGTTCTTGGTATAAAAATTTAAAATGTAGTCACCTTGCCAATCATCTAACTTCCCAAAGTGTCTTTGGTACGTATCCCAGAAATAACAATTTATACAGCAAAACCCATATGCATTGATACAAATACGCTTCATTCAGCAACCTAAAGATTTATTTTGCATAATAACTCATTTACGCTTGTAAATTTATTTAATTTATTAATATCTTCACAGAACATTAAAATGATCAAACTACGGACCCACATTTTCAAACGGTTATACATGTCAATATTAATCGCTTAAAACTATACGTTGCCACATTGAATTTCATGTGCGAAGATATGAGGGACATGAAGTTAGTTACGCATAAGCTGACTGTGTTCGACTGTATTCTACAATTAATTTAAAGCGAATAACAATGAAAATAAGATAAAGGTAATAGAAAATTATATTTCCATAATCACTTAATATAACTTTCATTGTAAAAGTTGATTTCGTCTAGAAATGTAACCTGATAAAATGTGAGAGTTCTTATAGTGATTTAATAATAAATAAAAAATAAAGATATAAGTAACATTAGCATAACCTAGACGAGATATTTGGCAAAAGACATAAATATGGAGGATAAAATATTAATACCTAGATTTAGATGCGGGAGTATGAAAAGAGGTAAAATGATTTGGATGGGTCTGAACTGCGAATGAAAGGTTGTATATGATATGGATGAAAGAGAAAAAAAAATGGCGCAGAATTGGGAAAGGATAAAAATAATGAGAAAAAATAGGAAAAGGGATAAAGGGAGGTTATAAAAAAATGGAAGCTAGCTTCCTTCTCCTCTTTTGGTATCAGAAATGTATGCTTTGGTTTATAATTAATTTTTATTACTTATATTTTGAGAAGAGCGTTTTCTTTTAGTTAAATGAACAATGCAACATTTGTAGTTAGAAAAGAAAATTGCTTAAATAGTCAACCTGAACCACATATATTTGTTATCACTTTTGAAATTCGCGTCTGGACCAGTTTAGAAAATCGCAACATTTCTAGAAACGCGAAATTTATATAAATATGGCTGCGATGAAACAAAAAACTGATATAATTGTTTTATGTCGTTCCTATAGGAAGGAGGAGCGTTATATATCTTAAATAAAACACACGTATTTATCAAACTTATTTATTTGCCGCTATCATCGAGTCTCCATATCAGTCAGTCATTCATACATAGGGTTCCGTTCATATATACGATTCAGTTCACCAATATGTCTCTATATTTTCAATAATATATAAAAATAATGTCACAAAATATAAGGTTACGAAATAATAGGTTACAAAGTAATATGCTATGGAATAATATCACACAATATCATCTTTAAACCTCGTTGGCAACCTTCTTGTTCTTTCTAATCTTTCCACCTTGCTTTCTGGCCTTTTGTCTCTTCTTTCAATATTTTCGTTTATATGAGCTTATTTAAATGTACTTATTTCTTCTCAATTCTCCATCCTCTGTTCTCACAATATATGATCTGGGCTCTTCGGATGTCTTACGATGGTACCTTTTCTTCTGTTATTTATGATCCATACCTTATCACCTTTCTTGTCCGGGTTTAGAATAAAAATAGATCAAACCGTTTAAATAAAATAGGCAGAGTCAATTCACATAGCATTGCTACACGTAGAAAATAATCGATGCGCACTGGCACTAAGAATTAAAACCGGTTAATTACGCTAGCGGCATCAGTAGTACATATCTGAATTAATATTTCAGCGCTATATAAGAAACAATTTAAAAAACTTTATTTTAATTAATGTATTGATACAGTTAATCATCACACAATGCTGTAACATAATACTCTATATAGAATTGTCTTTGTTCGGAATTTATTATGAGTTGTATTCCTAAAAGTCCTGATTCTCCTGTTGATATTGATATTTTACTTGCTAAATGCATTGCTTTAAAAATTTGTTTGATATAAAGAAATGCGTATTTCGATATAGTTTCGGTATTACATTTAAAAATAGCTACTTTATCTGAATCTTTCGAAATATCTATCACAGAGTATCCCTAAAATAAAACGTACGTACAATAAAATTCACCAAAAATTATAATGACAGCATTACCATCATACTACTTGCTTTTATTTGAAAATATGGAGAATTAGGAGATAATTTAATTTCACACACATCTGAAGTTAAATCTAAATCTGAGAGCAAGTCAGCAAATTGATCACCATTAAAAACTACGTTGTTAACATTACATTCATCAGCCAATGTTATTTCTGTGAAATTATCTACCGTTAATGTTTTAATTTCACAATCAACAGTTATATTTTCTTCACTATGCTTGATCCTAGAGAAAAATAAATATGACATGAACCACAAATTTATGTTTTCAAGCCTTGCTTACACTAAATATAAAGGAAAGCCATGACCCTTGTAGGACATTTTCAAACTAGGAGAACCTTCATCACCATATATATTTAAGCACTCGTTTAGAATTTTAAGACTAATTTTGAAAGTTATATCTTCATTGCTATCTATAAAATATGATTCAAATGCATTTGAAGGTATATATGCTGATGTTTCAACACATTTCATATCTTCAACGGTAATTTTCAAACCTTCTTCCATTGGTCTCATTACAGCAAACTAAAATAAATATTTTAACAATTTATTTGATTTTATATATTAGACAAATTTTATGTATATATGAAAATTGTACTTTATATTTAATAATGTAATTTTATATATCTATTTTATATTTACCTCTTTAAATGTAATTGCCTTTATTATATTATATATCGCTTTTATATCGGTTAATTCACCGCTAAACTGTACCGGACACATTGTATTATGAATTATTCTCATTAATAAAATATTTGCATTTCAAATGAATTTAATGTTTGAATCTTTGTCCTTAATTATTTATAGTCGGTATATTTTCACCGTGCATGTCTATCACCGACTTAAGACAATTTATATTATTGAGGATACATATATAATTAACAATATAGAAATATTAAACAAATTAAAATATGAAGGAGTTATTATTAACAATTTCACAATTAAACACTAAAGATCAATGGAATATTTACATATGGTGGTCATGGATGAACTCCCAGTCCATCCCAATGACTCCCAAATCTCAATTTTCAATACAATTGTTCCATTATATGCCTTAAGCGGCCCATAGGAACCATGCCACAAAAACTTTTTAAATGCGAATGTATAGTGATAAAATTGATAAAAATGACTTCATCTTCTTCAACAAGATTTGGTTTAGAATTTTAATCCTTTAACCATTATTATTCCAATATGACAATCTGGTGTTTTTGTTATTGGTTTTGACAACCATTATTATTCACGATGGCTTAATGGCATTATCTCTTAAAAAGCGATTGAAAGGATTTTTCTCTGCGTATGTCTTTTTCAATGAATCTGCAATTAGTTATTATAGATTTACTGTAATATATATGTTTGTTAAAATTTTGATTAACTTTAAATTGACTTTGACATTTCCACAAACCTTTATACAACAATTTGCATAATGTTGTCCACACAGTATGCATTATTTTTAAGGTTGTGCAATAAATATGTTGCACTATTTTGCAAAATCATTATATATATTGTGCAAACCTTCAATCTGACCCATACACAGTCAATAATCCTGACAACCTTCAATATTGCGGAATATTATTGAGCGTGTATGGGTCGCTTTAGACTATTATTAATAAGAAAAGATATAATTTGAGATCACCTCTTAACACGATCACTGCCATCCTATAATATTGATACCCCATCCCTATGGCCATCTCCACCAAAAAAGAAATAAAACAACGATGTTTTATTTCTTTTCTATCTACAATGAATTATTTTGATGTAAATATTACTGTATTAATATTTACATCAATAACTATTTGAGAAATAGTTATTTCACGGATGGTACTGATCCCTCCCATCGCGATGTGAGGAAGTTATGTAATAATTTTGAATTATACTTTATATTTTTTTCAGCTATAATAAGTACAAATTTACATTAAAATTTTGAATTTACAGTCTCCTAATTTTAGCTTACATAGCAGAACATCTGTTGGGTTCCCTGTCCGGTTCGATCGTCAGGTTCCTGTGCAGTAAGTTTTTTCCTCTAACAACTTTTCTGCAAGATCATAACTATTGTAATAGTTATCCTTTATGTACTGCGTAAAAGATGATCTTCCCCTCCACGGCACCATACTTTCGTTAATACTAAGGTTTTTATTTGGATAATATATTTCCAACATAGTTTTGTTAAAATGTTCAATGATGGGCCTAATTTTATACAACCTATCTTGCTGGTTAGATTCAGTATTCTGAGTCAAATGTAAACATCTTAATATTAAAATTAACCGATTATACCAGTTGTGAAACATTGGAATTTCCAAGAAGTAATTCTAGAATTTTCTGTACTTCTCTCACTTAAAAAGATTTCTTCAGCAAACATGTTTGTTTGAGCGCTTATTAATTATAAAAACTGATCAGTACAGAGCAGATTAAAAAAAATCTATTGGATCACACCCGGTCAAATTTATGCCATCCATAAATGTTTGTTTTCCAATAAATGGGAGTATTTGTGTGCTTATATTATTGCTCCAAACTCTATAATGGGATTAGTAGGCTTGTCATTGTCGCTTGTGGTACCAGTAGTTGCACGGATATTAGCATTTGAAATGTTACCTTATATTTGAAGATCACCTACCTTTTCTCATTCATCATCAGAATAAAGTGGGAACATAATACCATTTGTATCATTTAATTCTCCACGATTCAAACCATTGCCATTTTGATTATCATCAGATTGAATGGAAAATAAATCTTCATCGTCTAACTGAAGATCGTGTAAAAGTTGGGGTATATCATCGTCTACAACCTCAGCATGCTCAAACGAACTCATAATTAATCTATTTTTTTTAAATATTTATAAATAAAGAATTTTATAATTATTAAACATACATTTTTAAAACAATTATATGAACCCGGAAAATCGTTAAAAATTGCAGCAAAAGAAAACTCAGCTTATTTAATGAAAATTTGCATGCGTTCATGCAGAAAACAGATGACCGAATGACGAAATGCGAACTGAAAAATGAATGACGCTACTCTATCTAGACATTACTATTGGAAGAAACCGGCAAGATATTGTTTTTTCATCGAACTGTCCTGGTGTGCCATCAAAAATTGAGAGCTGTTCCTCAAATACCCAGCGAGAAATAAAGCGTATTATTAAAGCAAGGTGAGTGGTACAGAAGCGTACCGCTGGCCATCCAGGATGCATATGTGGTGGTACGGATCCGTGCCAGCGGCAGTGAACGTACTAAGAACTATGCAGACCTAAGAACTATGCAGGCTAAGAACGTGCCGTATAATACTACTGAATGTCAATGTAATATTGTGAGATTATTTTTGTAAATAACATTGTGCATTAAATATGTGAAATAACATTAATTAAAAATTATGTTTAAACAGTAGTTTTCAAACTTACAGGGATTTTATCTCGTAATTAAAGTATACCCTACTATTTGAAAATCTACTCGTAGCTATCTTCATATCAAGTGAAGTGCGAAGAAGTGAAAAGAGATGTTGCGTCAAGTTGCGTGACGTTTCAGCAAACGACGGACGTCCATTGTGTATTTTGTAATTATATTTTCGGAGATATTGCCGATTTTTAGCCGTTCTACATTAATTTTCGACGGATTTTCTAAGTCGCCGAAATGGTATAATTGTTTATAAAGATTTTACGCAATATAATACGACGTCGTAAGTAAGTGTTTGTATAATATTCAAAATAGTTCCATAAGAATGTGTATTGATTTTATTTATGGTCGTTTGGTGTTATTTCGATCGTTTTTACGCGTTTTACACAATGCCCGTGGGATCAATGTCTCGAAATTCGCTTGCAAAATACTATTTATAGAATAATAAAGTGTGCCTCATTATTTGTAGGTACCGTCGATTAAATATAACGGGAGTGTTATTTTTGCATTTATAGCTGTGTAGTGTTCGTCTGTGTTGGATACGTTAGTGTACCAGGGGCATTTGTGAAATTGCTACTTTTTTACTCATCACATGTTTTTTTACATATTATACCTTATATTAACGATGCTTCTCAGAGAAAAACCCAAATGTGGTGTATTGAACAAAAAGTGAAACAAGTAATGAAATGTAACTAAACATATTTTATGGGAACTATTTAGATAGTAGTTGGTACAGACATAAACTATTCATTAAGTTCGCGTAATAAGATTTTTCTAAAACGAAGTGTTTCCAGGATTATGTGTCAATTATAATTTTATTACAGATGAAAATATTTTTATAAAAATTTGCTATTACAAACATATTACAAGATTTTAGCTTTATAACTATATTTTAAACCACTCATTTATGATATAAATTAGTAAGTAGCTTTCGGCTTTACGGTTTATGGACCCTCGCCGAAAATTGTAACTTATTTGAAAGCTCTTGACGCATAATGCACAATGGTGTACATCATATCTTGGAGATTCTATTCGTTCAGAAGTTATTGCTCTTCAAAGTGCCCCAAAATGCCTGAAAGAAATCACTTATTTAAAACTATACACGCTATTTCAACGACTAAAACTGCACTACACCATTACTATGATGTATAAAGATTTGTTTTATCACCATGAAACTGAATTAAGATTGTTTTTCATGCTGTTTTTAATAAATTTCTGTAACTGTCAAATTGATTGCAATTTATTTCCTAGTACCATTCCATGCTGTCATTGAAATTACATCATTTCAAACTCTATTTAAAATTACATCATGAAATGGTACTAGGAAATAAATTGCAATTAATTTGACATGCAATTTCTGAAAATAAGCCTGAAAAACAATATTAATTCAGTTTCATGATGATAGAACAAATCTTTATACATCATAGTAACGGTGTATGTAGAGCAGTTTTTGTCGCTGAAATAGTGTGCATAGTGTTAAATAAGTAATTTCTTTTAGGCATGTTGGGCACTTTGAAGGGCTACAACTTTTGAACGAATAGAGCCTCCAAGATATGATGTACACCATTGTGCGACAAGAGCTTTCAAATAAGGAATAATTTTATAATTATCGGCAAGGGTCCATAAACCGTAGTCAAGTCTAGTTTGTATGCAATAATTTTAAAAATAACTTTTCGTCACAAATGCTATTTTCTGGAAACCTTCAGTTTTCTCATCCGGAATTTTGTTTTAATGAAAGTTAAATGGACAGGTGAAAGTTAAATAAATAATTTGTTGGAATTAAAAACTATTCTTATAGATTTTAGTTCTTTGGAAATAAACGCGTGAAAGTACGACATTAATTCGCGACACGTAAATCGTATTTCATTGTGTACGAAGTGTATCAGAAACTTTTCATAGTAATTACTGCAGCCAGGCTTTCTTTTTGTGTATATCGTATCACGTACGTTCTAAAAAATGTTGCTAATCGCAGATGTTATGACTAGCGAACAGTATATCGGGTGTGTTCAAAAATTGCGCGTATGCAAATTGTTGAAAAACAATTTACATCTTTTTGGTTGTGACGTACGCGTCCGGAAAACTCGCCTGCGAAATCCATGGAAGAAGATGCGAATGTGTACTTAGTTCATACGAGTATGTATTATAATATCGGACGTGCTTGTAATAATCGGAATATACGATACATTCTGATAAAGATCCCAGTATAGCGATGCTTATTATGCCGGACGTGTACAGAAAAATGAATCGGGTACAAGTATATTCGTTTTGAAAGTTTGTTTAAGCCACATTTCGGAAAGTAGCTGTTCTTATATTTAAAATAAAATGAATTTTGTCCCGATCTTTGTGTACCAAGTCGGGATTTTTGGATGTTTCTGAACGACATGTATCAAATTGGGTGATTTCAATATTGAGTAGTGCTGCTTTATATTCAAGCAATTTCATGCGGACTTGATTCAAAAAGTATTAGAAGAAGGAAAATATGAATATGGAATCTTTACCATTATCAGTTGTCTGGAACTTTTTCACTATTAAATAAAAAATCCAGCTAGCTGTAATGATAAAGTTATATAATTGCATGCTTTTTAGTTAATAAATTGAATTGTTATTTTTGTAATTGATTTAGCACTCTTTTAATTATTAAAATTTGTGTCCATGTGACAAATGCATATGAATACAAAATTATCTCAGTATCATGTGTTTGTCAACACATTTACATCCAAAAATGTTTGATAAATATAGGAACGTGTCGTGATGTTTCTAGTTATCGCGTGTTTACGCGCGTAAACGCGAAATTTACGTAACGAGTTTCGAAAGACGTTTGGATTTGTTTTTGGAAGAACGCAGGGAGAGTTCTTGGTTCAAGGCAGTGATTTGGTGAATAGCTGATTTCAATTCTGGCAGGTAATATCTTTTAATAGGTTTAGGTTTTTGTATATAGGACTGTAGATAATATTTTGAAATTTGCACAATTTACAGTGTTTTGTGGTATGTATATAGCAAGCAAAAGATGATCTTGCATAGTAATAAAAAAAGAGGCCACTTTCACTATTTCATATGTAGATAATAGCTCCTACCAGAAAATACCTTTCATATTGAATTATTTTTGGAAGATTTTTCTTACTACTGGCCAAAGTGATTTTATCACCGTTTGATCTCATTGGAAAGCAAATATACAAGATACACTTTCTTCTTTTTTTTTTGTTGTCAATAGTTGGCTTAATCTTCCTTAGTTGTAAAAACAGTTTTACAACTTCCAACGCACTTTGATGAAACGTTTCTTGCCTACAGTGGAAATATTTCTAAACTTCAGGGAGTATTGGTTCAGTTTATAATTTGAAGATACCAAGCGCGTGAGACTAGAGAGAGAGAGAGAGAGCGAGAGAGAGCGAGCGGTAAGTAAATGCGTAGTTTTAAAATGGACCTGGAGGATAAAATCCCGTCTGTCCAATGCTGGTTTAATATTCCAAGTATAGGCAATTGTATATAATATATTTTATGATACTTATAAATTGAAATAACTGCAACTTAACAAATGCTAGTACCATTGAGTGTTAAGCTGATTGAACGTTAATTGACTAGACCAGATATACCAGTTTCTTTCATGATTTTTCAGTTTTAAAAATGCTACAATTCACTTCACTAAAGACTATATATTTTATGTGAAATTCTTTATTTTGCAGGATGTCTTCCAAAAGACGTAGCAGATCACGGGAACGCGGTAAGATGCCAAGCAGTTCTAAATTAAGAATGGACACTAAACCGATAGTACCCCGACTTACAGGTTACTTTTTGTTTCAGTATCATTTACTGATTCTTAATGACTTCTAAAGTGACATATAATTCCAATTTTAGATCATTTTTTTTAGTAGCATAGCGGACTATATCAAATAAATATCGTAGTTAGATATGACGATATCAATTAGATATGAATCGAGTCTTTCTAACATACTTATTTTTAATGTCTATTCTCTAATCTTTAACACATTTTTCATCTGTAAACTTATAAATTTTATTTTAAAATTTTATAACCTGGAAAATTATGTTTGAAATAATTTACATCAGATCCAAGTGTGCCAGCTGGAAGGAGACGTGAAATCGATAATGTGATGAAAAAGGCTCGAGCATCGCCGAATTCGAACACTTATTGGGACAAGAAATTGCTTGAAGTTGAAGCCAAGGATCCAAATAGGTGATTATAGAATTTGCAAATTGTATCGTTATAATGTTAGACTTAAGTCCATCTGTAAAGTGTAACAATAGCAGTGAATACTGTACTATCCGAGTTGCACAAAGTTTGAAAAAAATTAAAAACAATGACTTAGAATATCTTAAATATCTCGGTTCTGTTTAAGATGAAAAAATAAAACTTTGAAACCAGATACAAAACTAAGCGATAGACATTCACTCTGGACAATTTCACCAGTTGAATAGCCGATTTTTAGCGATAATTTTTTAGTACTAAGTAAAAACCTGTATATTTTTGTACACTTATAAATTGAAATATCCGTTGTAATTCTCTTCAAGACGATGCAACTTGAGGGGTGCAACTTTAATAGTTTTCAAAATGTAGTCTACGAGTGTTTTTACAAAAACAATGAAAAAAAGATTTTTTCGATGCAAATTATTGCATTTACGTTTAAAAATGTTTGCTTTAAATGTTTATACATTTGCATTCGTTCGAATCAATCCTCGAAACATTTTTACGACTGCTATCTCAAAAGCATAGTTTTGAAAACTTCAACAGCTTCCTGAGGTGATTAAAATCCACGCATTTTTTGTTTGACATTCAGGATCACAAAGAAGTCATTAGTCGATAAATCAGGTGGAAACGCGCAGATGCGTTAATTCGATCTTGATTTTCAAATAATCTGTGAACGTTTGTGTGAAACCTGGCATTGGCATGATGCCATGTTTTTGGTTGGGTTTTCTGAATACATCAATGGCTTTGTCAAACAAGGTGTTGTAAACCATGTGGCATTAAATGTTCTTTGATCCTATAATCTAAAGCAATGGTTGTTCCGTTGAGCTAATTGAAATGAATATACGAGTTAAAGTGGCATGATCAAAACTAAATATTCAATTTTAGGTTTATATAGTTTATAAGTACTAAAACTTTTGTGTTCTAGTAATTAATAGAAGAAGTGACGTTCGCAAACATTTAAATTGTTTCTCTTTCTAATTGTAGATGGAGACATAGTGGTTACAAATCAATGTACATTGACGGTTCTTCTCCTTCATTATCGCCTCCGCCTCGCGGTGCTTTGGGCGGTGGGCGTCGTACATCGCGTAGCCGTTCGCGTTCCTACAGAAGTCGTTCACGTTCTCCTCGCTCACCGCCACCCAGTGCCCGACGTGGAGGGGGTGGGTCTCCTCGTTCGCCACCACCGCGTAATGCGCGCGCACGTTCGCGAAGCAATTCACGTCAGATGAAGCCACGACCGCGTACGCCTCCTGGAGGTAGTGGAGGAACCAGTAGACGGCCGAGATCACCTCCTCCGGGCAGAGCAGGTGGTGGAGTGGGGAGGGCCGCATCACCACCACCGCGATCGGCGAGTTCGGTTAGCAGCTGCTCGGATGATTCGTGTTCAGTTTGTTCACCGAAGAATAGAAGGGGACGATCAAGGTAAGATTTCAAATTCAGATTTTTTATTTACGATTGATCATTTCACAGAACAAAAATATAAGACATTTTGCTTCAATGATACGTTCTTAAAACTACACATATAGTGTCTAGCAAAGCGTGTGTGCGACTTTTCGTATATAATGAAACAAAATCAAATAAAATTGTATTATTTTTGAAAACGTATTTTGTTATCAAATACTTAATTAGTAGTCGCAAATTCGAGAGTAATCACCAATAATGCGAACGTTTTGACAACGTGAAAGATTTAAAATATGTTTTCAATGCATATAGGTCACGTTCGTTTTCGCCACCACCTCAACCACCACGTCGTCCTGTTGTAAACAACAGTAAATCCAGTTCCAACAATAACAATCAACATCCACCCACAGCTGGTCCGAGCAGTAAGAAACTCCCGCCATCTTCGAACATAGCAACATCTCGTCGGCCTCCGTCACCCTCTTTTTCGCCGCCACCTAATCTTCCACCAGTCGATCGTCGAGGTAGAAGACCTCCACGCACTCCGCCGCCTGCGTCGTCTGTTGCTTCCGATCGTCCGACAGATCCACGTAGGCAACCGCCGCCTCCTTTGCCGCTGACACGTGGTGGACAAGTTATAGACATACGAGGTCAGAGTAGTACAGGACCGCCACCGCCAAATGCTAAACAGACTGCTAAAGCGAGACTCAAAGAAACACCACTTATTGGTGAAGGAGGACAGGTATACTTTATTTAAATGAATAAAAATTTTGATGCTTTTATTAATCGGTGGTCTAATTAAAGATAATCGCCTATATACAGCAGAATAGATATAACTTTGTGAGCGGTAGGAATGGTTCACAGATATTGATTGTGACGCGTGAAACACTGGCATGCGATTAAAGTCGTAGTGCAGCGTGACAAAACTAGATGATACGCCTATGCTAACAGATCTTATAACAACGATACATCTATTGTACCTATTGTCATCACAAAATGAGATAGAACGCACCCCCTACGGCTCGCCAAGTTATATTTGTTCTGTAGTACTAATATCGACATTGCATTTTCATTGCCCTTATATGATTAAATAAAAATCATTATATTATCATTCGCAAATGTAAGATTTTTTTTCATCAATTAAAAACATTTAGGTGCTTTTAACTCGTATCAAAAAAGAGAAAACGCGTAAACGTGCTGGTTCGCCAGGTGATTCTTCCGGTTCGGAAGATAGTTCCGCGTCAAGTTCGGGCGGTGCAATCGTTGCCACAACACGCCTAACGCTATCAGAAAGATTCGGTAAGATGGCGCAATGGAGCGTTGATAGGGAGCGACGTGATAATATCGAAAATATGCGAATCACAAAGACCGGGGGCGATTTGAAAGTTATGATTGAAGATGATCTTATTTATCCTACTACTAGCCCGCCAGCAAGATATAGGTAAATATGCTTTATTAATTTGTTTCATGTTTTCAATTTTCGTATAAATTCAGTAGGAAATAGTTAAGTCGAAAAACAGACAGGATAAAAGAAATAAGCAACACTGTAAAAAGGTCTAAATACTTTTCAAACTCGATTCAAGTTTTTAGTTTATCATTTTATAACTTTTGCACAATGATATTTTTACAACTTTACAGTTTCAAGTATACAATTTCTTGCGCAAATTATTAGAATATTTATATTCAATTTCTTCACAGTATATCTCCAGTGCCGCAAGGTCATTTCCCGGACGAACTCGCACGAAACTCCACACGCGCTGGTTGGGATGATGTACGCGTGCGATATCAGTATTATAAGGATCTCGGCTATTTACGCGATCTGTCACTCGACGATTACGTTAAATGGGAGGAATGGTGGTACAAGTATCAGGATTGGCTGGCCAATGAACGTCATTATGAGCGTTGGTTATCGCAGAGAGGTACTGTAGGTCATCATCATCATCATCATCATCATGGTGGGGGTAGACGTGGTCGGAGAGGAGGGAAAAGAGCACATGTTACGCAACGATTAAATTAATTTCTTTTCTTTTGTTGGGTGAGGAATTTTCGAAGCGGAAAGTGTTAATTAATGGCGGCTATATAGCTTTCTTAAGAATGGCAGTTAATTTCAATGGTTTCGTGAAGTTTTTTATTTAACTATTTTAGACATATTTGTATATAATTCTTTTTAACTCGACTCATTACAATTACTGATTACCATTTATATATTTATGTACATTCTCAAACAATTAGAAGAAAACATTCAGTACTTGATTAAAGTAATGATGTAATTTATGGACCTCTATCTGATGGAAATCGGAAGTCAAATCTAGGGTTCAAAAGAACTGATAACGTCTTCATCGGTCTGTGAAACATCTTACTCTATACCGTTACCGTTATCACTCGACATTATAAAGTATTTCTAACTCACTAACCTATCGTTGATATCCTGTATTCTACGACGATTTCTACCTTTTGTTTTTCTAATAAGGTGGGCAAGCTCGTAAGGCTATTGCTTAGACGTACTATGCCATTTAGTAACATTTCGTTGATCTGTTTTTGGATTTCAGATGTGTAGGCAAAGGAATTTCGATAAGTCTTAGTAGAGTAGTGGTAAGTAGTAAATCAATTATCTTATCTATCATTATCGCACATTTTCTATTTTAATAGCTTCAATAGAAATCAGTTTAACGTATCATTTCCGTTATTAGTAGAAAATGTGTCTTCCATAATTATGTTCGTCCTCTGTGATTACTACTTCAAAAATTTTAATAGGAAAAATGTTCCTCTAATTCTTTGGAGACCTTTTTAAGCAAGATTTGAATAATTTAAACCCTGGATCAGTTTCTTATAACAAAATTGTGGCTACAGATAATTCATACTGTTATACATTAATTGAAATGATGATCAGATTGTAATTGACTCTCAAAATATTATACGGAACGCAATGAACTTACCTATGTTGATTTGGATTACATCAACAACAGCATTGTGAAAATTTATATTTTATAATTATTTTTGTCACGTATTATCTTTTTGTTTATTATTTACCATTAT
>WYDF02295467.1:0-15945 GCA_009867245.2 Adranes taylori | reverse complement strand
ATAAAACCTGATGTCCAATTACCGATGATTTTCATTTGATATTATATACTACTGGACAAGAACATTTTACTTAGTTACATACAATGTTTACTATTTTACAATAATCGATTATGCTAACTGCTTATTCGCAGCGTCCAATGGGCCGATTTTTCAATTTATTTGAAACAAAACTTATAATACCGACATTCAATATATTTAAATAAACTAATTTATACAAATGTATGTGCAACTTCTTGCACTCTATCTCCTATTACTACAAAATTGATTATGAACAACTTTATCTACTACACAACATTTAGTTATATTGTACTGCAAGTACTTAATGTACATTAGCCGGTTCTGCAGATTTGCTTTGTTATTATCAGTCCGCAGTACTTTATTGTTTCGTTTCATGAGATAAGCTTCTTAATTCCACAGATTTTATCTGGAGATATAACAATGCTCAGAATTTATATATAGGATTTAAATATAATTTTCTATGAAGGTCCTTAGCTTTTCAGAGAATACCGGAAATGTAATCTGGAAGAAAGTACTCGTGCGAGCCAACTGCTCTTTGTGTAAGAAGTAAAAAAAAAAAAATGAAATAATGTTTGCTCCAAATATTTAACTTTGTATTTAATTGTAAGACAGTATTATCAATCAAGTTAAGACGCTAGTAACAAATTCATCACCACTTTCAAATTGTCCTGACTATGCAATGATATTTTCAATTTCAACACATTACATGCAATAAAATTGACATAGAAATAAACATATTTAATATATAAAATCACTTTAATTTTCATGTCATTCGTAATAATTTATAATATATAAATGATATACCTACATCCCAGTTTTAAATCTAATAAACTCACCCTTGCTGTTGATTAAGATTTCCTGTAGGTGGTAATCCTCCAGTTCCAGCTAATCGATCATCTGGCCCTCTAAATGACTGGGATCCTATGGCTATACCTTGTGAAAGGCCCTGTTGTTGTTGTTGTTGTGGCATATGAGGTAAACCAAATTGGACTTGACCAGAACTACTCACTTGAGAAGGTGGTGGACCCGATTGTTGATTATGCGATGGTAGAGAAGGAAATTGTTGCGGCAACTGTTGATGGTGTTGTACATTCAGGGGTGCACCGCCGGGTTGTATAGATATGGGACCAGCCATTGAGGTGTTTGGTGCTAAAGAACAATATGGACCTTGCGGTAGCATTGAATGTGGTACACTAGTTGTCATAGAAAGATGTTGCTGTTGTGGATGATTACTTCCATTATACAGCTAAAATTAATTAAATAAAATTCTCATAACAAAAGAATGCTGCGAAAAAAATCAGTGAAAAGTGCACAAAATATTGCTATGTCCTATTATTGTTGAATTAACATGGAACAGACCGGTCCCAATGCTTTAATTACACTATTATTGCATATGGAGACAGATAATGATTGAGACGTAATACAAAGCAATTAAGAGTATCACCAGTTTTATCAAAAACAGGAAAAAATTAAACCACTTAAAATTCCTTACGTAAAAACTGTTTAAAAGCATTATCCAAACAAATTTCTTGGCATTCCTGACAAAGAGAGGCACAATGTTTTCTATGAACAATTCTTTACTACATTCAGGAATAAATTTACTCTTTCTAGTAGAATAGGTATTCCAAAAACTTCCTCCAAGCATCAGACAATTCAGCCTCTATGTTTAAAAGTGAACTGAATTCTCTAAAACGTATCTTTTTTTGGCTGTAATAACTTTCTTATTTCTGCAAACACCTTTTTAGCATCTGTATCAGAGTTTCTCAATTCTTTTGGCGCCCAGTCTCCTCTTATTAAAATTATATATTTTTATGCCACCCTCCAAGGATATTTTTATGTCACACCTCCTTAGCTCACCCTGCAAGGATTAGTTTGGTCACTTAATGGAGAATTATTGCTGATAGAGCTCTGCGCGATCCTGACTTATAAACTGTCAGAACAAGACTCAAAATGCATCTAATTAACGCTAACTTGAGTGGATACTTTATATGACAGCTGAGAAGAAGCGACTTTTGACGTTTGCCATGACGGCTGCACTTCTGGTCGTAGCCTACGGCATTGGGCGTGACTTGAAAGAAATTTCTGCTAAAATATTTAGAAACTATACAGTTTCTAACAATGAACAGCATTTTTTATAAGTTGGGAATCTTAAAGAACAATATTGCATTACATCTCCGACGAAATTATATGATATCATAAAGATGCTCATTAGAAATATTTCAGCGGAACAAACAATTATACATGTTTGTATCTGTGTGTGAAAGCTCGCTTCCCCATCTCAGTCTGTAACAACTTAATGAAATAATATTTTTCCGTGTAAATGTAAATGTGTGAGTGTGTAATTATACGACGTCTCGGAGACATCGCACACAGTCGCGGCTGTCCGTGCAAGGCTGTACCAGGTATCACCAAGCTGTACCAGGTATCACCAAGCTGTACCAGGTGTCACTAAGCTGTACCAGGTATCACCACACGAATGAATTTTGAATGCATGTGTGCAATACTTGCTTTTGCGTATTTTAGCTCTTTCCATGCAACCAGGAAAAATTTTCTCTCGTTATTAACTTATTTAATTAAATTTAATTGGTCAATTTGTATTAAAAAAGAGGATTATTCCTAAGTTAATTGATTAGTTGAATTAATTTATGTTAATCCGACACATAAAAAATAACAGTAAAAAATTAGAAAATGACGACTTCACATAAAAATAACAAGATAATCAAAATGACTTTTAAAAGTCCATAAAAAAGCTAACAAGCATTCTATAAATTATAAAGAAACAGAATAAAGATTAAAAATAAAATGTCTCCATTCACAGATTCGAACACAATAACTCTTGCCATCAAGAAAAATCGAATTGGAACATCTAAATTAGAAGCCGAATTAAATAGAATAAATCGAGAAGAAATGATTGCTATGCGAATGCATAATAATGCAAAACAGAGATTTAAAAATAAATATGCGCGACTAGATGTATTTGATAGCGATAGAAAGGTATTTAGTAAAACATATTTTTAATTGGACTATGTACTAGTTGAAAATAGACTATGGACGATTTATTAGCTTTAATTTTTAAAATCAGTAAATAATTCATTATATGGAGAATAAATGGACTCATAAGAAGTTTGAGGGAAGGAAAAAGGAATTGGAAAATATGTAACAGGATATTAAATGTCATGAGGTATTAACTGAGCGAGGTAGTAGAAATTGAAGGGGTAAGAAATGAAGTGTTAAGAAGGATACACAGTACTAGATATGCAAAGAATTTGGAAATTAGATAATAATCTTTAAGGGAGGCCCATAATACTTAAATTAGAAATATGTGAGGGAAAGATGGACATATAAAAAGTTACTAAAGAGAAGAGGTATGTATACATATTGAAGAAGATTTAACAAAAACAGAGAATAAAATACAAAAGAAAATGAGGGAAGAAAGTATGAAAAAGAAGAGTGGGAACGAATGGGTGAGAGTTGGTTACAAGAAAGTGTGGATGGGAAAGCAATTGTGGATTTGGAGCGACGAAGAAGGAAGATTGGTGAGGCGAAAATAAGAAGGAAATGGGACAAGGAGAGAAATAGAAATAGGAATAGCAACAGGTGAAAAACAGAAAAATTAATAGGGAAATAGAGTGACAAATTAGAAGAGAACAAAAGGGAAGTACGGGGAGAAGAAAAAGGAACAAAAAATGATACGACGAAGAATTGAGCAGCAGGAATGAATGAAATACAGTGTAGAGAGCGGGAAGAGAGGAAAAATATAAAGAAATGAAGTGAGAAAATAAGAAAGGACGGAAGGGGGAATAGTAAAACAATGATATTCGGAAATGTAGTAGGGTTAAATAATAATAGATATATTATAAAAAAGGTAGAAAGAAGTAATAAAGAATCAGATAAGGATTCAGATTAGTTGGTTTGGTATAAACGTGCGTAGAGATGAAGGATTGGGAGGAAATAGGAAAGAATTATCCTGAAAGAATTCAATTGGAAATGGCAGGAGTTGGAAACAGAAAATATGCAAAAGAAAGGGCTAGTAGGGGAATCGGTGAAAATAGATGTGAATGAAGATCAAGCATTGATAAGGAATGAGTAGGAGTGTATTTCTAAGGAATGAGGAGTGTATTTCAGGAGTGTGAAAATTGATGGGAAAAAAATGGATGATTGCATTTATATAGATACATAAAAATTTACAGTTCATGAAAAAATGAGTGGGAGATTAAAAAAAGAGAAAAGGACTTATTGGTGATATTAGGGGATTGGAATTCGAGAATAGGAGATATGGGTTTTGGATATGTAGGTAAGGATGGTGAATGTGGCGAAAATAAATCAAAAGATAAAATTTTGGATGCGAACGGAAGAAGATTTATGGAATGAATGGAAAAGAGGAGTTGTGGTAGGTAATGGTTGTATGAGAGGATACATGGGAGGAGAGGGGGAAGGAACATGGTAGTTAATGAATGAGAGGGCGAGAGAAGGCCTTAAAAATATTAAGTTGAGAATGAGTTACTTAAGAACACTTGAGAATGAGAACATTACTTTCCGATTAAAGCAAAATGGAGGTTAAAATGAAATTTGGGTAAGAAAAAAACAAAAGTGGGAACAAAGAAAATAGATTCAAATGGGACAATAAAGAAATAAGAAATTATAAGTAAAGATTAGAAAATGAGAAAGGGGAGGAAATGAAGAACATAAATGTGATGATGAAAGTGATGATGAAAGGGCTCACGGGGAATGTGAAACGAAGAATGGAAAAGGGTGGAAAGAGAAATATGGCGGACTAGAATGGTTTTGAAGAAGAATGGGGTAAGGAGAAAAGAGGTAAGAGGGGTATCGAGGAGAGTTAGAGAAGGGGAATTGGAATGGAAGGAGTATAACGGAGCAGAATAAACTAAGAAGTAAAAAAGAAATGTGACGAAAAGAAGGGGACAGAGTAAAAAGAAAAAAGTATTAAAGTATCTAAGGATGAATGGGGCGATAGGCAAGGATAGAGAAGAATGCATGGTAAGTATAAAAGAGTGGGAGAAAAAATACATAGCGGATATAGGTGCGGGGAAAAGAGAAAGAGAAGAGGGATGCAGGATGAGTGGACATGATACCCACGAGAATAAGGAGGATATAAAGGAAGAAGTATTAGAGAAAATAAAGAGAATGGATAAAAGAGGTGCGGCAGGCCCTGATGGAATTCCAAGCATAGTTAGTAAGAAGATTTAATGAGGTTTCGAATGGGAGAGAGAGAGAGAGAGAGGGTAGGCCAGAGGAATGGAAAAAAATAATCAAGTTTAGTAAGATAGTTCTAATGACTCCCTCTGACGCCAAAATTTATGTTGACTGTAGTACATATGTGGCCCCTGGTAATATTAATGATTACAATAGTATGAGGTTCTCATGGTTTAGTGATTTTTAATGTTATAATAAAAAAGTATTTTCTTGTATTTACTACCGGTTTCGGTTTTGGCCACGTCAGGTGAAATATAATGTATTTTATAGCACATTGTATGTTTTGTTTTTATCAGCCAACTGAGTTTATGATAAAAACAAAACATACAATGTGCTATAAAGAAACTGAAATTATAAACAAAAACTTTTTTAATTATTATGTATAAAATATGTCATGTAAGAACTAGATGATCTAAGAAAATTCAATGATTTTGTGTTTTCTATTTAAGGGAAGTGAAGCATCTGACATAGTTATGTACGAAACACATACGCCAGGATTTTGTTATAGAAGAAATGGCGAATGTAGACAACCCAATTTAATAATAACAAGCAAACAAGTCGATATGTCAGATTTACATCAATTGCTTTTCACAGAGGGAGAAATAGATATTGAAAAAGTAAGGTTTCATAATAATGCACAATTTCTATTCCCAAAAACTTCAAAAAAATATTTTAGGTAGCCCAAATCTGGTATTAGGTCTTAAGATGCTTTTAATAATTACTCTGTTATTTACGTACATAATTGCTTGTTCTCAAATATATGCACAACCATACCTCGCTATTCGGCGGCTTTTTATACGGCGTTTCGATATAACGGCCTTTCTTAATTTTGGCAGTTTCGATATACTGCTTACAATGTATCGTTATACGGCCAACAACGATCTCTTTTCTAGTTCCAGTTTTTTTTTTCAATAGATGGATCCCTTTTGCCTTCTTTGCCGCTACATTGCGCAATGTTTATATTTTTGATTGTTTTGGTACTACCTGCATGTACTGGTTTGTAAACAAATTTTGTCGTTGCAATTTCAAATTTTTTTTACTTGTACTTTTCGGCCAAAGAACAGCGAACAGTTGTGTTTTATATGTGCGAAACAACGATCTCTTCCGGTCGTACTTTACATTCTTCATTGATTCTTTTTTATCCGTAGAAGCAAATCGTCGTCTGAATTGATTGGTAAAATGTAAACAAACTCGGTACGTAGATACATACTTTACAAGGCTGTATTTTTGATACATCTTATATGTAGATAAATAAAAAATTCAAAAGAAACATAATCATAATCGTCCATTTTTTAGGTAAAAATGCCAGTAAAACGTTCAACAAGTGTGGAAAAGGACAAAAATAAAAAGGAAAACAAAAAATCTGTCTCACTGGAAACCAAATTGGAAGTTTTACGTCGTATCAGAAAATGGGTCAAATTTGCGATGTAATAGGACTGACGAAGTCTACCGTTCAAAGTATGCGAGATAAAAAAGTAGAAATTAAAACTTATTCACTCTCTGTTGGACCTTCAAGTGTCTCAAAATTAACTCGACAAAGGTCATTATGGAAAAGATGGAACGAAAAATGCCAATGAACCAAATGACTATACAAGAAAAAGCTAAAAGTATTTTCGACAATTTAAAGAAGTCTACCGATGAATCTGCAAAGGATGTGACATTCCTAGCAAGCCGAGGTTGGTTTGAAAAGTTTAAAAATCGACACAATTTGCACAACTTGAAAATGAAAAATGAAAAAGCTAGTGTCGATGAAGACGCAGCTAAAGAATATCTCAACATTTTGAAAGAAATTATGGAAAGAGGTGGGTACAGACCTGAACAAATTTTAATGTGGACGAAACAGGCCTCTACTGGAAGAAAATGCCTGACAGAACTTTCATTTCAACATTAGAAAAGTCTGCATCTGGGTATAAGGTGTCAAAAGAACGGTTAAGTTTACTCCTTGATACTAACGTTGTCGGAGATTTTAAGCTAAAACCGCTTTTAGTTTACCTTTCCGAAAATCCAAGGTATTTTAAAGGACTGGACAAGAATCAATTGACCGTAATTTGGAGATCTAAGAAAAAAGGTCGACGACTGGTTCAAAAATTGTTTTTGTCCAGCTGCAAAAAAAATATTTGAAGGACAATAACTTGTGCAACAACGCATTGCTCATTTTGGATAATGCTCCAGGGCACTCGACTAATTTATCGCAACTATCTGATGTTATGCAAATTGAGTACAACAGCTTTGATCCAGCCAATGGATTAGGGTGCAATACCTACTTTCAAGGCTTTGAAAAATGATACCGACGAAGAACGCTGTGCTAAAGTTCAACGAGGAGTCAATTCCGCCATTAACTGTTACAAAACATTGCAAAAAGAATGGGAAAAGAAGGCGAAGTAGGCAACGTTGGACCAATATCTTAATCGTTCTAACTCGTTATGTGGCTTTTTCGCTTTACGGCCAACTTTTCCGGAACGTATCTAGACCGTACAGCAAGATATGGCCGTATTTAGAAATTAATTTATTCTTATATGTAATTATATAAACATATTATTTATTATCTCTTTAATTGTTCAAAAGTCTTCATATGCTGCAATAATAGACTCGATTTGACTTAGTTAAACACCTTAGTTAAATTTTCTTTGTTCATAGACATCATAATGCTTTCAATTTTAGCTCTTAACAGACTCTTTATTAGGATGCGGTTGTTTATTAACATATCTCTCACAAACGTTTCATACATAATAGTCTAAAGGATTAGCATCTGGTAAACTAGGAGACCAGATTTCCTTTCACCAAAACTTCAGGCATATTGACAATGAGAAATTCTTACACCTTTTTGGCATTATGGACTAGGGCACCAACTTGTTGCGATAAAATGTGTTCCATTTGCGATTGGATTCAACTACTTCCCTCAAAAAGTCTAGGTAAACAACTTCAAATCTTGTGGGAAAAAATGTGGAGTCATAATATCTCCATTGCTGACAAGACCCAACACCGTCACTGTAGCAGAAAATTTTGTTTTCATGACTATTGGAACTTCATTTAGATTTTTACCGAGCGACCTTTTGTTTTTTTGTTGATTTTCTGGTCCTGCTGAAAACTCTTTTCATCAGAGAAGAAAATCAGAACATTATTGTCTTTTGGATTTTTCAGTTTTATTAGTAATTTCTCTGCTCTCTCAAAGATTTTCTTTGTGTGCTGCGTCATAAACTGACCTCTTCTAAGAACATACAATCGGTATCTGATATCTTTAGTAATAATCTTGTGCACGGTTCTATCCGACATTTGCAATACTCCTGCTATGGTGTACATCGACTTTCCTGGATCTTTGATGATTTCTTGAATTCTATGTATGACAACTGGACTTGTGCGATCCTTGTGTACCTTATGCTTTTTCCTTGTTGGTGTGGCGAAATCAGGATCAATATCATACACCTTCATATTGTAAACAGTATGTAAAGGAATATTATTAAAAGTCCGCAATTTCCTTAGTGGTTCGCCCTGCTAGTAATGAAATACTTTGTACCTTAGACAATAATGTTAATTTATGATCACCTTAGAAACAAAACTTCAAGATTAATAAAAAAAAAAGTATGAAATAAGGAGATGCAAAGTTATTATAGCGCGCACCGTATATAATCTAGATTGTTTTTTTAAAGGTTTTATGTCTACATCTCTTAACTGCCCATAAAACAGACACATTAAGTAAGCCGCCTGCATCTGAAAAAATAAATTTCCTAAATAGGGAACGATCACCATTAGAACGTCTCATAGATCGATCAAAACGTCGAAATTATGACATTATAATCGAGAAGAATCTGCCCTTATATATTTTGAACACACAAATAGAAAATTCACATATCATCAAAGATCAACGTTTGTTTGGCAAGATTATAGTGAATGAGAAAATTGTTCAAATTGTTGATTCAGTCGTTTCAGCTTTACAAAAATCTAATAAAAATAAACTTAGAAACTTCCAAAAGATATTAAACAATAAAGATTCAATGAGACGTATTATTCAATCATCAAAGATTCAAGACTTCTTAAGAAGTTTAAACACACAGAATATCATTTCCAATTCTGAATCGTTTTATTTAGCAAGTCAAGCTAAATTACCATATTTCCCGCTGACAATCGAAAATAGGTTGTTCGAATTCTTGCTGAAAGAAATCAGAACGAACATATTTAAATTACCAAATTCACAAAATTGGGTTAATCTATCGAAAGCTAAAGCAATTGATAATGCAGGTGAAACTATCTATACGATCCGAGAATCAATTGGAATTAATGAAATTCCATCGACAGATGTGCGAAAAGCATTACTTAATCAAACTACACCGTTGCCGGCGTATGCTTTAAGTGCTAAACAAGAAGAGGTTGAATTTAGTTTAGATTACGATCTGGAAGATCGAGAATCTTTAGCTGAATCTAAATTGATCAATTATATTCCGCTTAGTAAACCAAAAATACTGCGCAACATGCAAAAAGGTTTTTCATCGTATGAAAGCGACGAGGGAAATTTAATTAAAGACGAAGAAGGTACGAAATATTACTTAACTAAAAATATACTAATTTTGTTCCCCTTTAAAATCTGAGCTAATGAGTAAATAATGCTACTTTTATTCTGAAGTTTAACTGACAGGAAACTGAAACTAACATCACAATTTAATTGCAACAAATGTCTTAACAAAGTGGCTAGTTTAAGATGTATGGACCATTTCACCTACTATTATAAGGTATCATCAGCATTTTCTTTATTAGGAGCATCACTATCGCAATATTTGAGAGTCCACGACTCTGCTGCCCACTAGCCGGTTGCTTGCTAGGAATGAAAATTCGTCTTATGACAGATTAATTTATGAATGCATTCAGTATTACACTTGTATTAGATGATATTGGAAATTGATGGGTTTAATTATTATAAATTATTGATATCGGTATTACATCGCCCTAAATGAGAAGTAGGTGAAATAAAGCATCAGTGACCATCTCAGCAATCGAGACTTTAAGCATATCCACGATACTCTCTCTAGTATATGCAAATGCTGAAGACTAATTAGATGATGAGTATATAATGGTACTTTTAGATTTTATACTTCAGAATAAAAGTAGCATTATTTACTCAATATCTAATTAGTCTGCAGCGCTTCTATGTACTCGAGAGAATATTGTGGATAGGGATATTATTTGTCTTACTGTTAAGTCTGTTTTTGTTGTACTTAAAGTCTCAATTGTTGAGATAGACGATGAAGCCTTATTTCACCTACTTCTCATTTAGAATGTTGTAATACCGATATCTGTGGTCCAAGAGTTAAAAGTTCTTAAGTCAAGTTTTTATCAAATTGAGTTAAGTCTAATATCTATGCCGTAACTACTTATATTTTTTTTGTGTAAAAGCTTATGGAAAAAAAGTCGGAAAATATAGCTTAAGTCAAATTTTGCTTTTTAATAATCAAGTACCCTATGTGACATTAAGAACATCTACCCAGTTCCAGATAAAGTACAGAGTTTGCCTACAGAGTTTGACAAAAGCATTGTCGAGCCTTTTTTGTGGTTATGAAAATATTCTATTTAGCAACGCGCCCACGCGCTTACAAGTCAAATTAATAGAATTTCTGGTATACTTTTATCATCTATAAAATAGCTTTTATTTCAAGAGGAAAAGGAATACTTATGAGTATAGCTAATAATAGCTATGATAATAATGACGGTGAGTACACAGTAATGTTTAATGTGTTATTTGAAGTTATACTTAAAAAGCTTCATATTTGTAATATAACTTGTATGTCAGTATATCACCCAAATAATAACAATTTTTGCTATATATTTTGTGTCTAGTCTGTAGATAAGCAAGCTTAAGTCATAGACTTTGATGAAATAAAACAACTTAAGTCATTTTTAATTTAAAGAGAATTTGTCCTAGTTAAGCTACATTCCCATTACACTTTGTATTTAAAGACAATTACGTCAAATAGAACATTATGGGGATAATTTGTTTTTAAGTTATCAATTGTTCAAATTGTGTCAATAATAAAAAAAACGTGTTATCTCAAAACAAGAATGCGATCACAGAATTTATAATAATTAAAAACAATAATTTCTAATATCATCTAATACAAGTGTAATGCTGGCTGCATTCATAAATTAATAATACATAAAATGAATTTTCATTTCTAGCAAACAGTAGGCTAGTGACTTATGCAGCAGAGCCGCGGATTTTCAAATATTGTGAGAGTGATGTTCCTTACAAAGAAGGTACTGATGATCCCTTATAATAATTCTGGAAATGGTCCATACATCTTGTACTATCCGTTTTTTTAAAGACAGTTATTGCAATTAAAGTGTGATGTTAGTTTCCTGGTTGACATTGCGTACCTATTACATTTTATATTGCAGTTCTTTATAGCAGTTTAAGGTCTTATTTATATGCTCATTATGACATGAAGGAAATATTTTTGGTGATATAAACTATTTTATGGTCATATTTCTGTTCATCATTTCACAACTTCATTACTGAAAAATAAATACTAGTAGTATATAGTTCTCTTACATTTTAATAGTAACTTAAAAGTTTTTTATGTCACTATTAGTTATCTAGTTTCCTGCGATTATTCTCAGAATTACATTCGTATTTAGCGTGAAAGAAATCCATAAAAAGTTATATTGTATATAACTAAAAAGCATTATGAGTAAATAATGTATGGAAATTTGCAGTAGTTTTCACAAACATAAGAGGATTGGCAAAACCTTTATCATAACTGGCACAAGGATCGATGTATTCTAAATACTATTCCCATCTCAATAACTGTAGAAGATTAGATATTAGCCACCAAGCACTTCAGTCCAACAGACTGAAGCGAAATAAAGAACTTTTCTTATGAAGTGATAACCGGTGGATATTACCACGATATTAGTAGCCCATTGCTAAAAATACTAAGGTATAGCTCACTGGAGGCGGAAGTTTGGTGATAATCCGAATTAAAGCTTTGAATTTATTGCGTAGACACTTCCACAGATAATCCATAATTATCTGAGGGATTAGTAACCAACGCTTAAAACTCTTTCGTGAGAAACATTGTTTTTTGTTACCTATAAAAAAATATTTTTTTTTTAGGTAATTTGGTGAGAATTAATCTCAAATCCGATGAAGAAAATAGCCACATCTCCGGTCAGTCAAGTTTCAGAAGCAACCAAAGCTCTGCCAAGTCCATGACATTTGAAAGGATGGCTGTTTTACTAAATCAAAAAGTCCAGAAAGAAATTATGCAAGATTATCAGGAACTAGAACAGGAATCGGTTAAAAATATTGGTAGAGTGTCGACAGAACGCGATGAAAAAGGTAATGTATTTTTAAAATAAAGTGTTTCTGTGTAAATGAATCTAAACTGTACATTTTATATATTGAAATGCTACAAATGTTGAACATTGAAGAATCCCATTAATGGGGGGGTTGAAATAGAGATATGTCGATATTTTTTTCAGCGGATGAAGAGAAACCAGAAGTAGACAAATAGGACACATGTCAACAGTAAAAATTAAGCATCTAATTCCCTTACAACCACTTAAAATCCTTCATTATAAAAACCTTTCCAGCAGCCTAAAATTATATTACACAAACATATCATCACTCTGCAAAGTTTACGGAATTACAAATAGAAATAAAAAACACCATGCAACACACTATTTTTCTAAACAAATTGTGGTTAAATAAGGATATACCAGATTCCCTTATGACCTTATCTGGATAAAAACTATACAGATATGATAGAGAAGGCAAATGTTGCGGTGGTGTCTGCATATTTGTTAAAAACGATATAAGTGAAAAAATAATTAAAGTTAATTAAACCTTTAAACAAAACGGAAAATAGGATCACGGAAGGCAACATTGAATATATATTTTTTAAACTGATTATTGAACAATTGCACTTTACAGTTGTATGCATTTATAGATCACCTACAGGCACGCAGAGCAACACATTTTATCTATGTGAAATGCTAACTGAAGTATCTCGGTCCGAAAACGTGTTAATATTTGGAGTCTTTAATCTACCAGATATTGATTGGAACAATAGTTGCTTAACCAAATCAAATCCAATTACAGATATAGTCTTGATCATGAATTAGGTCATGAAAGTGAAATAGTGCATGATAGTGCTGAAAAGTTCAAAGGACGATGATATTCTGTCACAAAGAAAAAGCTCTCTAGTTGGGAACGTCCCAATTTAACTAAATAAAACCATACAAGAAAGTGCCATTTTCTACTCAACTTATTAATCTGGTAAATATATAAAATTTTATGAAATCAACTATATTTCAGATAATTCCGCCAAATTTCTTGCACCCAAACCGAAAGTGAAACAAACCCGTTGTGAGGCGTGCCGAGAGAAATGGAAGAAGCAGTTACCATTGCCCCAATTAGCGGATATTCGTAAGTCAACCTTAGTGCCATCACTTGCCAAAACAGCAAATTTCACATTTACATCAAAAAGTGCCCAGCGTATTTCCAAAATGATTAACGATGAAGTGCGCAGATTTGGAGAAGAGAGCACAAGTAATGAAACGAGTAAGACTAATTTTGACAAAACGTTAACGACTAATAAAAAAATGGTAAAAAATGGTTCTGTTGACACTAGCATTGAAATTATCGATTTAGATGATTTGGATTTGGCGAAAATCAGACAGGAAATTAAAGAGAATGAAACCAAAAAGAAATTAGATCAATTTTTAAAATATTAATAAAATTATTGCTAGTAATAAATGAGGTATTTCATGAAACTATAGGTCAGTCTGGATAATTAATATAATGATTGAAATTAATATGATCATTTGTGAAATTACCCCACACGGACCACAAAACTAAGTGGGATGAAAATTTCAAAGAACAAACAAATTCTATATGTGTTATACATATATATTATTAATCTACGATATGTAACTTATAAAAAAGAACACAAGACTAGTGGTGACACCTGTCTGATGATGCAAAAACCATGTGTTGATGGTAATATTGGTAGCCAAATACTTGTTTATAAGTACATATCGTAGATTAATAATACATGTCTATAACACATATAGAAATTATTTGTCCTTTGAAATTCTCACCCGCTAAGTTTAGTGGTCTGAACAGCTGACCGGCAATCCCAAGTTCAATTCCCGAGTGGGGTAATGTATTCAAAGACACAAATGATTATATTAATTTCAATCATTATGCTATTAATAAATGTATTGTAATATATTTTTAAAACATGGTAACACAATTATTAGCAAATATTTTAACTTTCAATTATAAAGCACATCGAAATAGGAGCGCAAATAAAAACAACATTCAAAACAATAAAGACTACTTAATAAAACTCATAGAAGAATTATCTAAAACCTGAAAACAAAAAAAAAGCAATGATTCCGTAAGAACAAAATAGATTCAGAGTCGAATCTATTTTTTATACTCACCATTGCCATAGGTGGCATAGTTTGATATCCAGCAGGTCCAGCTGTTGTATAAGGTGGTAAACCTTGAGCAGCTGCCATTTTAGCCGCCATCGGACCTCCTGGCATCATCGAAGGTGGATGCGGTCCACTTGGACCGACCATTGGTGGCGTCTGTGCAATTGGTTCGCGCATCAAAGTATGATACAAACCAAGAGCGTCGACTAAATCGCTACTGAGTTGCGTTAATTGTGCATGTTTACGATCAACACGTTCCAGTTCGCTATCGATCAACGGACCCATACTATTTACTACAACTAAAATAAAATGATATCAAAGTGAAATTAGTAAACAGAGTATGACACGCGTCAGGAACGACTATAACAATTTGGGCTAGAAGCGCAGAATGGCTTACGTTTATAATATGGCTTACGAATTGTTTCGACTTTTACATTAAGGGGTTGGTACAAAAACTAATATATTGACATATTAAAACGCGCACATAAATAGCGTGTCAAGACGTTGTTTGAACACTCATATTATATTTTATTTTTCTTTTCTTTAATATAAAAGCTACATAAAAATATCTTAATTAAGCAAATTAAGTGACATATAAAACCCTGTAGGCAACTTGCAGCCTGCAGCTAACTTGATACAGATGTACAAATTGAAGCTGAAAAAAAACAAGAATACTAGTTCCATCAGAAATCTAGTCATCCCAATTGATTATGCAAATGTCGTCAATTCGTCTCGCAGTACGTCACATGCCTACACTTTTTAATTACCTAGCGTATATCACTGACATTGCCAGAGTTTTTTATATGATTCGGCCCTGGAATTGTCACCTAGACTAGAACACGTAAGAATTCGCAGAACCCGAATAACATTGTCGATTGATGTATTAGTATTGTTAAAGCAGCGTGTACAACCGAGTTGATCAAGAGCTACTACAGCATCAGACTGTTTCAATAGATACAGTCCAGTCCGTTCTTAAACTTGTTTTACGATGTAGCATTAACAACGTCCACTGGCAATGAGATCCATTTTTCTACTATTCTGATGAAGATAAAGTGTTTCCTTGGATTGCGTCTACAGAATTCGGTACCGGTAGCCTCTGTACCATTATATAAATGGTACATCCGACCAACTTGCCATCAATTGCAAATATTGGAATTTTTGCTATCATAACCGTCTCCCAACGGTACAATGACAAATATACACCCTTTTTAGCGATTATAGTAGACTCGAATGACTGATGTAAGGCAGTCAAACTGAATTGAAATAGTTACACACTCATGC